>SEYY01007030.1:10000-25000 GCA_009176605.1 Armadillidium nasatum | reverse complement strand
CCAATTATTAACTTCAAATGGAATATGTGAAACTGTGAAGTGTGAAGGTAATACTGAATTACTGGATATATATATATATATATATATATATATATATATATATATATATATATATATATATATATATATATATATATATATATATATATATATATATATATATATATATATATATATATATATATATATATATATATATATATATATATATATATATATATATATATATATATATATATATATATATATATATATATATATATATATATATATATATATATATATATATATATATATATATATATATATATATATATATATATATATATATATATATATATATATATATATATATATATATATATATATATATATATATATATATATATATATATATATATATATATATATATATATATAACCTTTTTCCAAATGGGCGGAGGTTGGGGAAAGAGGTTGGTGGGGTGTTCAAGAGTTGGGTCCCCGTCCCACTCCCTGGTAACATAGATTCTGGATTATTATATTTAAAATTCCAAGAATCTATGGCAAAAACTCCTAAAAAATTAAACTATCCGCATCCGCATCCGCATCTGCGGATATCCGCAATTGAATATCCGCAACCGCATCCGCATCCGCGGATAGTAAAAAATTACTATCCGGTCCACCTATATATATATATATATATATATATATATATATATATATATATATATATATATATATATATATATATATATATATATATATATATATATATATATATATATATATATATATATATATATATATATATATATATATATATATATATATATATATATATATATATATATATATATATATATATATATATATATATATATATATATATATATATATATATATATATATATATATATATATATATATATATATATATATATATATATATATATATATATATATATATATATATATATATATATATATATATATATATATATATATATATATATATATATATATATATATATATATATATATATATATATATATATATATATATATATATATATATATATATATATATATATATATATATATATATATTTGAAACTTGTTTTCTTCTATTATTTCTTTTTAAATTCTTTGATTAAAATTCTTATAAAATCTCGAGAAATGAAAAGAATATCGTGGACCACTAGAGAAATTCTTTCTTTTCTTTTTTATTATATTACTTCCGTTTTCAGTTGTACACTGTAAAAATTGTCCTAACGAATCGTTGGGACAAGTTGCAAAAAAGTCACGGTAAAATTTTCAATAGAGAAAAGACATGTTATGTATAGGAAAGTCGCTTCACCGATTTATTTTCTAATAGGAAAATATTTTTTTTAAAAAATTTGCTGTGACATTTTTGCCACTTGTCCCAACGATTCGTTAGGACAATTTTTGTAGTGTACTAAAGTGTGTTTGTTAATACTTGGAAATATTTCCGAAATCACACCATGATTTTTTTTTTTTAATAGATGATCACTGAGACAAAAATATTTACAAAAACTTTATTAGAAATTGATTTATATAATTAGAAAAAATAACCCCAAAAAAATTGCAATACAAATATCAATGTTTAATTTAAAAATTTTAAAATACAATTTAAATAATTTGAATTAAGTAATATTGCTTTAAATATATAACTAATTTTTGTTTTTTTTTTGGAAAGAATTTGTAATTATTTTTGTTTCATTAAATGATTAGATACAGAAATTAAAACATAAAAAGTTCCTATTAGTGTTTCATAATATTTTGTACTAACCTCAATCAAAATATTTGGCAAACTTTTTAAAGATAAGATGACGCTTAAAGTTGATAAAATTCATTCTGTCTCAGCGATGAAAATAATCCAATAATTTTATTGTAAGACCATCAATGATGGATTAATACATATAAAATGATAAAAAAAAAAAAATAGTTCCAGGTCTATTTTTAAAACAATTTATATTAACTTTGTATATTGACAGTTCAAAATTAGAATTATTTTTTCCTTTGTTCGCATTCGTTTCAACAGGTTGATTATTTCTGTAGTTTTGGGAAGTGATCTTTTGGCATTTATTGATGTTATTTTTAATTTTATTATCACAGCTCTGGAAATTCGTAGAGCCAATGTTAAATACATTTCAAAATACAATTTTGTTAATTAAACTTTATTTCTAAAAATATTCCTTCAACAAACAAAATCATTTTTAAGTCAAAGTTTTGTATCAACAGATGCCAAAATAAATAAATAAATAAATAAATAAATAAATAAATAAATAAATAAATAAATAAATAAATAAATAAAAAAATTAAAAAATTAAAAATCTGAACTTTTCCTTTTTAGAGAAAAAGAAGATTTATTTAAAGTTTGAAATGTTGTGTGAAGTTACAGATAAAACAAAAGATTTTATTAATCTTTAAAAATTTTGAACTTTAAATCTTCTAAATCTACATATATTTTTTATTTACATTTACATATTTATATATTTACACATTTTTTTTCAACAAGGAATTCAAAAAAGGACTGAAAAAATTACCGATATTAGAGAGCTGGTGGACAAAGTCTGAAATTTACACACATTTAGACTATTAGAAGTAACTTCATGTAAAAACATTAAGTTGGGATTGAAACGTTGAAGAGAAATTGAACATCACCTCTCTTCTGTTAGACCTGAGATAAGAACCATAAAAAATTAACTATTTCAAATATATTAAAAATAGACCTATTACTTTTTAAATACATGTTTTAATGGTTAGTTATATTATGAGTTATGCTTTAAAATGTAAACAATTATTACACTGACCCATGGTACCACTGAAAAATGTATCAGGAAGGGTGAACCCTTCTGGAAAGGTTTCGATCAGACGTGAAATTTTAGGGAAATCTGAGAAATTAAAATTTGTATAAATAAATTCATTAATTTTCATACAGTTTAAACGAAATGAAAGGCTAAATACATGATTGGGCGAGGTCTAAAACTATGATTACGAACATTTTCTGTTTCTCTAACAACTTGTTTTCAAGTACCAATTGAATGCCAAGTTTTGAGTACCAGCTGAAAACATATGTAAAAAATATGCCACAGAGAGTTGTGTTCTATGCAAAAATTTTAGGTCTATTCCTCTTCTAAATAACATTAAGAGCTAGGATAAATAAAATATTGTAATTTGTTTGCTTTGGGGGATTTTTATTTATCAAAAAGTAAAAATTTAAATATTTCACGTCAATTTTAAAGACTAAAATTTTGCTTTCCCTTACCCCAGAATAAACCACTGTGCTCATTCTTTTGTGTTCTCTACACATAAAGTCTATTACACTCTTCCTTGTTCTGTTTTACCATTCCATTTGAATTACACAATCTCAAAACCTGGCATTTGTCGACCTTTTACATCAAGCCTTCATTCATTCAACTGAATTTCATGTGAACTTGTGTGCTTATCCTTGAGAGGTATATATATATATATATATATATATATATATATATATATATATATATATATATATATATATATATATATATATATATATATATATATATATATATATATATATATATATATATATATATATATATATATATATATATATATATATATATATATATATATATATATATATATATATATATATATATATATATATATATATATATATATATATATATATATATATATATATATATATATATATATATATATATATATATATATATATATATATATAGAAAAATGAAGATTGTGTTTCTCCTAACACTGCTTGTTGCTGTTGGAGCTCAAGATGACTCAAGCGGAGCTGATGATGAAAACATGAGTACAGCCGATGATAACATGAACAGTAATGAGGATGACATTATGGATAGTGATGAGGATAGAAACATGAGAAGCATGGGTGGTGGAAGTAAGTAACTTTGTTTCTTTAATTTTTTTTAAAAACTGTCAGATATTCTTGCTAGCAACAAATGTTTATATATATAAAATCTAAATTGAAGAGGCTTCTTGCTTTAGATTTTTTTTTTTTTTTTTAAAAATCTAATAATTTTATTTCAACTTTATTTTTAACAAAATAGTAAAGTTAACCTTCAGGAATCAAAGTCGGTGTTTTTTTTTTTAATTTGAATCCTACTTGCACGCTTGCTATAAAGAGCCTTAAAAAGTTTTTGTTAAATATTAAAAATTAAAGCCACCTTACATGATTGTGATTGCAGTGCCTTGTGGTAGATATCATTGTTTTTCAGTAAAATTCTTTTGTTATCATTTGCACATTTACTACGAAACAAAAACCCAAACTATGCACTAATTGGTTAACAGCTACTGTATTTAAAATCTGTATAATAAGAATTACTTTGCTATACATTAAGAAATAAACCTACCATATTAATTAAATTTTAAAAAAGTGACAATAACGAGGGGAGACACACGCGAAACCATGAAATTTCCCTCTCAGTTGGGTACTTGGGGTATTAAGGAATATTCCGCTGCATTCGTCTTGTTCATTCGTCACACAACCTTCCTCAGTAGAAATGTCTATAAGTCTGACCAGAAGGCATTCCTCTTTTCACACAACAAACACTATGACACACTCTTTTAATAACATTTAAAAAAAATTATACAAATAAAAGCAGCTTTGTAAAAACCAAAAGGGGCATCTTCCAATAATAACCCTTCATTCACTCATTCCCACTTGGAAGTTGGTGGCCACAGTTGACGGGGTTGGTACTGTCATGAAATTGCAACTGTTTTGGTATATGTTTCACTTCCTTTTTTAACTTCTGAAACCTTCACGGTCTATATTTTAATTTCCAGTAGACCTCACATCCTGTTCTTGACCGAAACTAAGAAGTTTGAACTTTCTAATAGGAAATCACTGTTCCCTCCTACTCTATCTTTCCTCAGTTTCAACTTAAGACAGCTGTTGAGCTTATTTGAAGCGTGACGTTATTTGTTATCGTAACTTTGATTTGGAGTCCTTTGAATTTTGTAACTTGTTCCTCAGGTTCTCTTACCAATCTGAGACTTAATTCATCTATTTTTGGATATGTACTCTAAATCAACTGACTATTCCAAACTCTCTAGTGCTTAAACTCCAAATAAGAGCACAATCTTTCATTTTCTCCCTTTTCTGAAAACATCATTTTCGATAATTTCAGTTGTTACCACCGTCAACGGGTTTTTCTAATTTTCAAGATACTGCTGGTTAGTTTGTTTACCTTTTCTCTATTCTGAACAACATTGAGGAGTTGGTGCACTTTCCAACCCACATCTCTGATCGTAATGGAGACAAAGCCAAAATTTTATACCTTTTCTATTCTTCCAATCCTGTTAAACTCTTTCTCCCTCTATGCTCATCCTATCATTTCCAGAGGAGAGGAAACATTTCTGGTATTTCGATGTTGTTAACTGATCGAACGTGTGGTCGTATTTCTTTGATTCTCCTTGGAATAATTATTTAAGGAAAGGGATCTATCGTCCCATTCATATAAAAACAGCACTTTTTTGTGTATTTAACCTTCAAACCCATCACAAGAGAACAACATTTGAATCTCCACAGAGCTGCCACTTATGATGGTTGCAATTTAAACATCTCAACAGCTGCTACATATTGCCATTACTTTTTTTCATATATGCTTCATAATCAAATGGAATTTATAGGTTAACATGTCAGTTATGCAGCAAAAACTTTAAGACTCCCCTTGGATGAATTCTTAAAGTGCTTCCAGTTGCATGGATCATGATCAATGTTGAATGAGGCAACCAAACCATTTATATTATTGCAAACCACCATATCACCTTCCATAAAGAAAAATACTTTGAGTTGCTGTTGATTGTTACGAAATATGAAAATTCGAACATAATCTAAGAGTAGATTCCACAGCTGTAGTCGTGAACTTAACATCTCAGCCTTATTGTTGGAAGCTAAAAATCATTGATAAGGCTATGCAATTTATCTCGAGTTATGAGGTGTAGTTTTGGGGAGGATTCTAAGTCAAAATCTAGGTAATTTATTATATTGATCTTAGAACTACAATTTTCATATTATCATCCTCATCCTCACTGTCTTTCTCAAACGATTCCGATGCATCAGAAATAGGAAGTCGTTTTCCATGGAGCACAGAGTGAATACCTGATAAAATGTTTCTATATTAGACAGAGTGCATTTTTTTCTTAAGAAACCCTTTCCAATAGGAGGTGTCATGCAGAAAAAGCAATTGTTGTAATGACCTGATAGTTAGTTTCAACAAAAAATATTCATTTTTCTGTCCCTATTTTGCCACTTTTGTTATGATCTCCAATCTTGAATCAAATAAAAACTTTATTTATTTAATGGGCTTTTTTAATAAACTATAGGCTATGCTGCGCTTCTGCGACTAAAAAATCACATTACCTCAAATATAGCCAAATTTTAAGCCTGGTTTGCACACACACACGTACGCTGCAGCTGAAAGAATATAAATTTTAAATAGAACTTAAAAATTGTTAAAAAATAATACACAAAATATTCTTAAAATCCTAATAAAAAACATTAAGACATGACCTGTACGGACTTAAAACATAAGGCATCTGTGTGGCTGAATAACACTTTGTTGTAATAAATTAAAGTAGTTAAATTGTAAATGTAAATAAATTATTGATTTCATTTTACATTTGCTTAAAAAGATCGAGAACTACAATACAACCATCTCCTTCTTCGTCTGAAACAATATTGAAAGAGCGTGAGTACGACGGTGAACGAATTGTGCATTTCGTACTCTTATTCATACGCCACTCTATCATAATATAAATATATATATATATATACTAATTTTAATTATATTTTTACTATGACTATCTTAAAAAGAACTAATGAGCAATTTTAAACTTCTATTTTCAATATCAGTAACCAACAAATAGTAAAAATTTACAACATTAATTAAGAAGTATGTTGGCAGCGAAAAAAACGGTATTTAAACTTCCAAACTTTCTTTTCTTCAGATTTTCGACCTTCGGGGAAAAGAGGCAAATCCTTTTTATCAAAAGAAATGTTTAAAAAATTGATGTACTTTTGTGTTGATGTAGAACTTCCTCAGGAGATGATGAATCAAATGAAAATTTGCGCCAAAGCGGTCAGTAAAACTATATATATATATATATATATATATATATATATATATATATATATATATATATATATATATATATATATATATATATATATATATATATATATATATATATATATATATATAGTTATTACTTTGCTTTTCGAGGAAGGACGAAGGAGCCGTCTGAAGGATGAGATATCCTCCAACAGTCTTAGATTGGGTCGGAACCAAGGCCTTCTTAAGGAGACCTTGGCTGACCCCATAACTGAGGTGATTCTCTCCAGTATTTAGGCCAACTTGACAGATCAAGGTTTAACTCCATTAATTGTTCTTATGATACTCGTCACAGGGATGCTGCTTTCAGGAACTACAGTCGTCTTCAAACTTCAGAAACTCATGCTACTTATATTTTTCATCATGTAATCGTGTAAAATCTATTTTCCGTAACATAAAAAGAGACATTTCATCTTTAGAAGGTGTAGAAAATATAGGACCCCCCTTGACTCCTAACTGTCATCCTATTTCTTCAGACTCCATTATTTCTGAAGTTTTGTTATCGTTCCTCAAGAAGAAAACTTGAAAGCATCTTAATTCTTCTAATCTTTTGTTTGATCTCCAGTATGGCTTTCGAAAGTAATGTTCTCCTAGTGATATTCTTTCTTTTCTCTCTGACTTTTGGTCCTCTGTTTTCGGCTTTTCGGTTAATCTTTTGCTGTCGCCCTAGAAAGCTTTCGAGAGAGTCTGACATAAAGGTTTCATCTCTAAACTTCCCTCTTTCAGTGTTTATCCTACTACCTCATCAACATCTACTACTATGCCGATGACAACACCCTTCATTACTCCTTTCATTTTGAATGGTGTCCCACACAGCAGCAATTTATTAACGGTAGGAGGTTTGCCATGAAAGGAGCAAATCTCTGATTTTCCTAGAATTTTTAAATGGGACAGAAAAAAACATCGTCCTTTCAAATTCTTAAAACCTCAGTTTCTTCACCTTCCTATTCGACATAGTCCTCCACGCAACTATGCCAACTTTGAAAACACACAACCCAAACCATATTAAGTACTTAATATTCTTGGAGTTTCTTTTTCTCATAATCTACCTCGGAAAGATTACATTACTCCTCTTTCTAAAATAAACTTTTAAGAGGTTGGATATTCTGAAGCATCTTCCAAATATCTTGAAAATTACGCCCCTGCATAGAATGCTTCACACATCTGGGGTGTTTCCACTCACACAGCTTACCTTCAAAAAGTTGGAGTATAGGTCTTTTCGTCTTGTAGACTGCGTCGTCACACTATCTCTCCCTAATCTTTTTCTGCCAGTCAATTTGTTGAGTCATCACTGTATATATATATATATACTATCACTGTTACATCGAACACTGCTCTACTGAACTCTCTAGTTGCATATCTCTTCCACTGAAAAGAGCTCGTGCGACACGCCTTTCTTCAAAGTATTATTCTTTCTATGTCCAGTTCTCTGACCTCAGACTTAACCTCTAGGCTCAATCCTACATGTTATCAGCTGGTAAAGTCTGAAACACACTCTCTTTATTTATTTTTCGAACTTCTATTGATTTTTACACTTTCAAACGCTGTGGATCTTAACATATTAGCTTTCAATTTGACCCGTCCTATGAATTTCCCAACTCTAGTGGAAATTGATGGGCCTCTGGCCTTTTCCCACCAAAGTATATATATATATATATATATATATATATATATATATATATATATATATATATATATATATATATATATATATATATATATATATATATATATATATATACACTGAAAAGAATTGGAAGTGGAACAAGGAGATGTATGTGGCATTTTTAGACTTGAAAAAATCATTTGATAGCGTACCACGGGAAAAATTTTGGGAGATCTTGGCGGACCCATATTACGAAATTGACCCAAAACTGTTAAGAATAATACGTGGACTATACGCAACAAACGAAAGTGCTGTGAGAACATCAAATGGCTTGAGTGATTGGTTCGATGTCAACACTAGTGTTAGACAGGGAGGTGTCTTATCGCCTCTTTTGTTTTTGCTCTGTATGGATAAATGTATTCGAGAGTCAGGTACGGTGGAAGAGATGATACGATGACGCTTTTGAGATACAGGACGACGTGTTTTCAAAGGGAGAGCTTAAAAATGAATAAGGACAATACAGAGGTGATGAAGATAGCAAGGGAGCAGGAAGATCTTGATATTGAATTACACGGAGACACAAAAAAGTGTGACCAAGTTTAAATATCGTAGCATGATGGTGAACAGTGGTGATGAAATGCTAGGCGAAATAGAGGAAAGAATAAGTAAGTTCTCGAAGGGGGTTGGGCAATTGTTCCCAATTCTGTAAAACAAAAACATGTCAAGAAAAATCAAAGTGTTATTATGGACTTCAGTGTTGAAGCGTGGAGTCTCACCACAAGAACGAGAGGAAGGGTAGTGGCGGCGGAGATGAGGGTGTTGAGAATCACCATGGATTCATGGAGGTCACAAGATGGGAGAGCCAAAGGAATGAATGAGGACATAAGATGAGAGTTGGGGATTCTATCTATTGAGGATTTCTAGGAGAGGCAGCAGCTGATGGTATGGGCATGTTTGAAGAATGGACGAAAATAGTAACCCATCAAGATACAACTGGTATCCACAAAGAAGAAGACCAGCCGGAATACCAAGGAAGAGGAGGAGGGATAGTGTTGCCGGGGCGATGATGAGGAAGGGGAGAACACTTGAGGAGGTCGAGGAGGTGTCTATTAATCGGGACAGACTGGCGTGGGAAGGCTTCACAAATAAAGGGACTTAGCCCTACCATTCGGTGCTTAGTGAGAAGTAAGAAATATATATATATATATATATATATATATATATATATATATATATATATATATATATATATATATATATATATATATATATATATATATATATATATATATATATATATATATATATATATATATATATATATATATATATATATATATATATATATATATATATATATATATATATATATATATATATATATATATATATATATATATATATATATATATATATATATATATATATATATATATATATATATATATATATATATATATATTACAGGAAGCCCAGAAAACTTCTATTTTAGAAGACATATTGGACGGTAATTTCCCAGGTTAGTATAAATCATTCGGGATTACCCCAAATCGTCGACAGGAAAAGTAATCGACAGGTCAAAGGGCCGACACTTTTGAAAAAAACATTAACAAAATTTTCTCACTTGTCCAAAACGTCGACAACTATTTTTGGTAAAGTCAAAGGGCCGACAACTTTTTTTTATAACTTGTCCAAATCGTCGACACTATAAATCGATATCGATTAATCGAAAGATATATATCATCATCACTCACGTGTCGGGGTGTACGGGGGGCAGAGCCCCCCGTAGACAAATGATCGTGTGCCATGCATCTACTAAAATAATATATTAAAAATAAAAAAAAATCTATTCATAATTATTATAATAATAAAATTTAAAAATAGGCTTACGTATCGATTGTATCGAAATAAAAAAAAATACGATGTTGGTCAAACAGCCGACACATTTTTTTTCACATGTGTCCAAAACGTCGACACGTTGAAATTGAAAAGAAAAGTGATCGACACATTTTTTTCAAAAGTGTCGGCCCTTTGACCTGTCGACTACTTTTCCTGTCGACGATTTGGGTATAGCGCCAAATCATTGGGTTAAATTCAAGTTAATTTCTTACATCGTGTCCAATATTGTATTATAATTCACACACACACACGCACACACACACACACACACACACATATATATATATATATATATATATATATATATATATATATATATATATATATATATATATATATATATATATATATATATATATATATATATATATATATATATATATATATATATATATATATGCCCCATGTAAATTGGCTCTGAGAGTATTGAAGTCAAAAGTAATGGGGTAATAGAATTTGAGAGAAGAATGTTCCTTACTTTACCAGTAGAATATATGAAAGAATAAGTATAGCTTGTAGATCTGAACATAAAATAACCGGAAAGAGAATATAAAAAAGAAGAGAATATTTGGATAGTCAAGTTACATTAGCATTCATTAAATGAGAAGATATGTGACTAGAGAGTTGGTAGGAGCGGGATGAATTGTATTTTAAAAAATATTCTCCGGAGGCTAGAAAATATAGGAAAGGATTTAGAAGAGTTGAAGACGCGAAATGACTCCTATTCTTCAAGAAGAGTTTTATGAGTTCAATCAACACATATGCGACAAGCTCTTAATACTAGAATAGAAGACTCAACTATGCTGATCGAGTAACTGGGGAATTGGAAAAAATTCTCTTGTTGTTTCAAAACTCCAAACCTTTTTTTTTTTTTTCATTAAAAAATAGAAAGAAACAAGATTTCTGTTTATAACTAACTCCACTTTCACATTTACTATTGGCAAGATTACCTTCAGAAATGAAAATAATAATGTAAGTTAGAGTCATTAATAATTAATAGAA
This sequence comes from Armadillidium nasatum, assembly GCA_009176605.1. Lineage (NCBI taxonomy): Eukaryota > Metazoa > Arthropoda > Malacostraca > Isopoda > Armadillidiidae > Armadillidium > Armadillidium nasatum. The sequence continues at coordinate 13,348 of SEYY01007030.1, read as the reverse complement.
TAGACTGGTGATTTGTTGACCGATAAGTCAACAGTAATCAGTTAAAAAAAAAAAAGTTTCTCTTGAGCCACTAGAAGTAAATTCAGAAGAAAATAAGTATTTAATATGTGTATCGAATATATAGAAGATTATACATATCGAATGAAGAATAAATAATAAGAATTAAGATGCTACTATATTCTTATGGGTTGAACTAAAATGGACATACTATAGCGTAATTGCATGATAGTAAAAGGTTGAGAATTTCCTCATTTTCACACATTGTGAATGTAAGCACGAAAGCACAAGTTTTGGGAGCATTGAGAACGTAAGCCTTCTTAGTAATTAGTAAGCAGTAAGTAGGTAGCAGATCCGTAAGAAAAAAATAATAATCTGCTTATCATTACAATGATAGGTACAAAATAAATGAAGTGAGGTGAAGAGTATCGAGAATAGTTCTAGAATAGTCTAAATTGTAATTAGAGGCTAAAGTTTGAGCGGAAAGCTTATCGTTAACTGACAGAACTGTCAGAAGTATGAAAAGAGGAAGAAAGATTAGGAACTAAGTTAGAGTTAATACTTTTGGCAAAATGCCAGAGGTGAACGGGAAGAAAGGAACAAGAAAGATAACTTTTTTTAGGGAGAGAAATAGGTTTTGGTAAGGTAGTGAAGACTTTAAACAACTTCTGAGAAGAAATAAAGCAAACGCGATCTTCTGTAGTTGGAAGACGAAACTATTCTTGAAGGCAACATTACTGTGAAAAATGACAAAACAACAATCAGATTTTAACTAAGGTTATGAGTTTTAGACGAAGGAATTAAAGTGGACGACAAAATAATCAACGAATATTAATGGAATTAATGTTGAAAGATGACTAAGCTTCAGAGATCACAGATGGGTCTTCAACCACACCAACCTCTCTACCAGAGATCACTGATTCTAAAATGGAATGACATTAATATTGAATGAGAATTAATGTTTAGATACCGTCTTCCTTGCCATTTTTCCAGTTCGGAAATTACATCCAAATTTCAGCATATTTCAAATTCAAGAGGATAAAGTGAGCAAGGTATTATACTTGAAATGTGTAAGAGAATAGCGAGTGACTGCTGAATATAACTGTAAGAACATGCTTTATCTAGAGTGAAAGAGCGCTGTTGTGAGACGAAATCATGTCCCAACTCATCAATTGGATGCAAATATTCATTGATGTACTCCGAAGATTAGATAGTCTCTTTTCTCTCTCTCTCACACACACACATATACTATATATATATATATATATATATATATATATATATATATATATATATATATATATATATATATATATATATATATATATATATATATATATATATATATATATATATATATATATATATATATATATATATATATATATATATATATATATATATATATATATATATATATATATATATATATATATATATATATATATATATATATATATATATATATATATATATATATATATATATATATATATATATATATATATATATATATATATATACTTTGAGAATGTTTACAAAGAAGTATTAATTTAAACTTTGCATTTTGTTGAAGACAAGCAAGAATGGGCAAATATTTTTAAATCTTTGGAAATGTGCAAAATGAATTCCATGGGAATCAATGATATAGATAACGATTTGACAGCAGAAAAATTTCCAGAGCTTTTAATGTTTGACAAATGGACAGGAAATGAACAGGTAAGATTTTGGCTTCGAAATGGGACAAAAAAAAATGTTTTTTTTTTTTTTACTTACTAATATTATTTATAATTTTTTTAACTTTACTTTCTTTGTTTTTTAAAATAGGTTAAGGAAGAATTGAAACAGAATATTATTTCTTGTTTTGAATCAGCTGAAGGTAGTGGATTTGAGGTAAAAAAATATAAAAAATAAAAATAATTTGTATAATTTTACGCTATTTCGAATAATTTAAGAATTAAAAAGCTAAACTGTTAAATTCATCATTGAACATATTGTTATTTAGATTTGGGAAATAACCATTTTTTTTTTTTTTTATTTAAAATTTTAAAGTTTTGAAAAAAAAAGAAAACGATCATTATTGGAAAATATATCTTAAAAATATATTCTCGTGTTTTTATTATTAAAATTTTATTTCTTCAGAAATTATTGAGCTTGAATATGTGTGCAATGGAATATTACCTCAGCCAATGCCAAAAAAAAGATGAAGATCCAGGAATGCTTCTTCTCTTCCATTTAAAACTTTTAACTCTATTTGAAGATTCAAAATGTGCTCCTGTTAAGGTTTCCGATGAGGTATGCAAAACTATTAATCATAATTAAAATTGGAAATCGATTTTTAAGCTTTAATCGATATATATATATATATATATATATATATATATATATATATATATATATATATATATATATATATATATATATATATATATATATATATATATATATATATATATATATATATATATATATATATATATATATATATATATATATATATTATATATATATATATATATATATATATATATATATATATATATATATATATATATATATATATATATATATATATATATATATATATATATATATATATATATATATATATATATATATATATATATATATATATATATATATATATATATATATATATATATATATATATATATATAATATTATATATATATATATATATATATATATATATATATATATATATATATATATATATATATATATATATATATATATATATATATATATATATATATATATATATATATATATATATATATATATATATATATATATATATATATATATATATATATATATATATATATATATATATATATATATATATATATATATATATATATATATATTTTTTTGAACAGTTTTAATCTTGATCATATTTTGAAAAGATAAAAATTTGACGTATGAATAAGAATTACAAATCGAGTTGTTTCTTCGATTATTTGAAGAACAGATTTGCTAAATCTGTTATTAACTTTAAAGAATCTGAGAATTTGAAAGATTATCGATCGAAATTTAAAAAGAAATTTATTAAAAGATAGAAGCTTTGTTACATTTGTTCTTATTGCATAAATCCAAATCGAATTTATCAATCAAATCATTTATACAATTACTTCTACAATCTGAATTTGCTTAATGAAGCCAAAGGTATTTTACACTGTACATTTGTACAGTACTCATTACTTACTAGTTTAATTACGCATTTAATATTAAAAATTTTATCGTATATTAAAAAAAAAGGGGAAAAATTTATAAATCTTTAATTGTAAATTTTTAGAAAATAAAAATACTGATTGATAAGATTTTCAA
>SEYY01007030.1:2500-7500 GCA_009176605.1 Armadillidium nasatum | reverse complement strand
ATTGTGCAAAATCTATTCTCCGAAACACCAAAAACTCATTTCTCCATAGAAAATGAAATAATATTTCTGGTTCCTACTCCTCATGCTTTTTCTGGCACTTTGAAAAAAATGTTAACTCTAACTTTGCTTCTTCATCTTTCTCTCCTCTAGTATCTTTTGCAGGAACAATTGACGTTTTGTCTTCTTTTAATGCTGAACTCTTCGCTAAAACTTTTGCCTATAATCCAACCTTAGACGTTAACGGAGCTATTTCCCCTCCTTCAACCCCCTCCAATTCATTAATGCCTAACATTTAATTTCTTCTAAAGACGTCATTTCTTTTCTCTTTGAGACTAACACTAAGAAAGCGTACGGTCCTGATGGTATTCATCCTGTGGCTCTCAAAACTTGTGTTTCTGAGCTTGCACGGTGCCTTGGTATACTATTTCGTCTCTGCTTTTCTACCTCAACCTTCCCTTCTTGCTGGAAACGTGCTCCCATTCAACCTGTGCCGAAAATGAGGGACTCTTCTCAATCCTCTAACTACCGTCCCATTTCTTTAGCCGCCTATCTTTCTAAAATTATCTAATCTATCTATAACAAGAAGATTTGGACACATCTCAGTTTTTTTAATCTTATCTCTGATCGTCATTATGGCTTTCGTAAAAACGCCCTACTAGTGTTCATCTTTCCCTTCTCTATGATTCTTGGTCCTAAGTTCTGCGGTATTTCGGTGAAACTTTAGCTGTTGAGCTAGACATATCGAAAGTTTTTGACTGAGTCCAGCACAAAGCTTGATTTCTAAGCTTCACTCTTTCGAAATCTATCTTTCTCTCCGTGGTCATCTTTCCAGTCATTCTATAGCAGTTGTTGTAAACGACCATCGTTCATCCTTTTAATTTATTAATAGTGGCGTTCCTCAGGGTTCTGCCCTGTTTCCAACACTTTTTTTATTTTTCATTAATGGCCTTCTCGCTATTATTTCATCATCTACACACTTCTGTGCGATGACTCGACCCTTCATAACTCCTTCATTAGCAGCAGTTGCCGTCTGCTGTGGCTCAAACGGTAGAATAATTAACTCACGTGCTTAAGGGCGCCGGTTCGATCCCACTTGGTGATCCTAGGTATATACTACCTGGAAAAAAGTCCTCTCCTCGAACAGAGCAATGCCCGTGAGATGTAAACTTAAAAAATTTAAAAATTTAAAAAAAATTAAAAAAATAAAACTAACCTCTGAGATTTCTCGAATTTCAAATTGGGGGAAAGAGAGCATGGTCGCTTTTAATGCCTCAAACCTTCCACACAACTATGACATTTTATTCAATAACACAACTCATACCTTCTTCTGTTCTTAATATTCTCGGTGTTTCTTTATCTCATGATCTTTCTTGGAAAGATCACATTATTTTTCTTCTTCTTCTTTCTAAAAGGTTGGGTTTTCTGAGGTACCTTTAGAATCTCTTCTCTCCACTCCAGTTGTTTGCTCTATATGGAGGTGTTGTTTGCCCCTGTATGCCTCGCACATCTGGAGTGGTTCCACTTATGCAGCTCTATTTGAGAAGGTGGAGTCTACAGTTTTTCGTTTTAACTACTCTGTACTCATTAGTTATCTCTAGTCTCTTTCTGCCGGTCGAATTGTTGCGTCACTCTCTTTATACTATCGCTAATACAATGGATATTGCTCTTCTGAACTCTCCCGTCGCATAGTTCGTGTGACAATCTTTTCTACACATCTTATTCTTTCTCTGTCCAACTTTCTGACCTCAGACTTAACTGCTATGCTCAATCTTATAGGTACTCTACAGGTAAAGTTTAGAACACACTTCCTTTATCTATTTTAACAACTTCTTTTGATTTGTACACATTCAAACGCCGTGATTTTGGACATGTCGATTTTTAACTTGACCAAGTTTTCAGTGTTTTTTCAGCTTTGGTGTAAGTTGGTAGGTCTCTGGCCTTTGCCCACCATATATATATATATATATATATATATATATATATATATATATATATATATATATATATATATATATATATATATATATATATTATATATATATATATATATATATATATATTATATATATATTTATATATATATAATATATATATATATATATATATATATATATATATATATATATATAATATATATATATATATATATATATATATATATATTATATATATATATATATATATATATATATATATATATATATATATATATATATATATATATATATATATATATATATTATTATATATTTAATTATTAATAATATTATTTTATTATATTTATTAATATTATTATTTTTATTATTTTATTATTTATTATTATTATTATTATTATTATTATTAATATTATTATTTTTATTATTTATTATTATTATTATTATTATTATTATTTATTCTAGATTTTATTTAGTACTGTATATTTGGTCATTATAGTCTTGCCATTTGTAGAATCTTTACAATAAATCAGTTTCAGAATATATGAAAACTAAATTAAATATATTAAATGTTTCTCATTTTTTAAAACAATTTTAGATTTTTTTTTCACAATTTGTTAGAAACCTTTTAAATATTTTTGACATTTCATAAACGAAGAATCTACATCTCCTCCTCCGAACAAAAACACTCCTCCGGAAATGGCCAAAGTGATGAATCTTTTGAAGAGTTTTAACAAGGCAAATATTTATATTAGATATTTACTTTTTTTTTTGTTATATTGATATTGCTTATTAAAATTCTTAAAAACTTGATAAAATTTATAAGGATTGATTCAAGATATTTTATATCTTTAGTTTGGGATTCAAGGATTACAACAATGCATGGGAAACAAAACAGGAACGTATGATTTCAACACCAACTTTGTTAACATGACTGCCATTGCGGATTCATTAAAAAAGTTTGAAGGATGGGAAGGTTTAGAACAGGTCAGTAGATAAACTATATATATATATATATATATATATTATATATATATATATATATATATATATATATATATATTATATATATATATATATATATATATATAATATATATATTCTTGGCACTTGATGGAGCAACCTCTTCCTTCCTTTCGTGTCAGCTGTGGTGTTCCTCAGGAATCTGTTCTATCTTCAACTTGATTTTTGCTTTTCATTAAAGATCTTCTTAACTGCACTTCTAACCCTGTTCACTCTTACGTCGATGACTCAACTCTACATTCTTCTACTCATTTCAAATCTGCCTCCTCTTTTGCTTGTAGAGTCGCTTCTTGTCTTGAACTTTCCGATTCTATTCTTGCCGATCCGGATAGGGTTTCTTAATAAGGTCACCGCAACCTTGTGAGATCATAGTTTTAAAAACTCAACTTCTTTGCATCTCTCTCTCAAACAGGAGGCGGTGCTAGAACAATAGAAAAGATAAAACAACCCACAAGCTTCACCTAACGCAAATTTGGCAAGTGAGCACAGACGTGGGCTCTAAAGGAATAGAGATTAAATTTAGCAGGAAACACAAAAGATTGGAGAGAATTCCACAAAACAAAGGTGGCTGGAAAGAAGGAGGAACCACAGCGAACAAGCCTGGAGTTGCCTATGTCTACACAAAATTTATGTGCAGACAATGCACAACTTGTGCTACTTAACTTTCCTATATCTTTCGATGGGTCTTCCGTCTCACCTGTAAACAATATGAACATTCTTAGTCTTAACATCAACATTAAACTGTTTGAGAAACCACATATCACAATGGTTGATAAGGTGGCCTCTAAGAGGCTAGGAATACTATTCAGGCTCCTAGATTTTTTTTTCTGAACAGTTTCTCCAATTACATAAGTGTATGGTATGAATACTGTTCTCACATTTTTTTTTTTTTTTTTTTTTTTTGGAAAGGGGAATCGGTGGCTCGTATTCCTTCACTCTTTTGGATAGGGTTTAGTCTAAGGCTAAAATGCTAATAAACTGTCTTCTACTTTCTAATATTCTAGAATCCCTCTCTCTCTTTGGTGTAACGTTGGTTCACTATCTCTTTTTCTAAAGGTACTACAATGGCAGGGGCTCGAGGGAATTGGCCTCTCGTATTCAGTACCATTGCGTCGCCCTCTCAGCACAAGGGGCGTCCTGCTTTCGCATGATGTTATTTTAAAATAGAATTTTGTAAAATTTACTGTGCTGAAGACGGATCGAGATACGGTGTGAAACGTTCACAGTGTGTTAAATGAGTGTGTGGAAACCCTTTAACCTTTCTAATTAGATTAAGGTTCACTAGGAAAGAAGCTACCACAACTTTATTTATATATTATATAATATATATATATATAATATAATATATATATATAATATATATATATTATATATATTATATATAAATATATAATATTTTTTTTTATTTTAATAAATTAATAAAAAGTTAAAATAAGGAGAATTAACAAAGTGTTAGCTGGTAATAGCAGAATAGAAAAAATTTAAAACGCACTATATTTCAAGCAAATCTTCCTTCTATCAGGTGCGATAAGATTAAAAGAAAGTTAGACAGGCTTAACCTTTTTTTAATCTTAACACCTGATGAGAAGGTAGTTTATACCTTGAAATATAGTGAGTTTAAAAATTTTATAACTATTTTCTGCTATTACCGGCTAACCTTGTTGATTCTCCTAATTTTTTTTTTTATTTTTTTTTTTTTTTTTTTTTTTTTTTTTTTTTTTTTTTTTTTTTTTTTTTTTTTTATTTATCTTTAAAAATATTTTATATTATATATTATTATATAAATATATATATTATTAGTATAATATATAATATAATTATATTATATATATATATATAAATAGGTCAGCCTGCACTTAACTGTTTAATATTAAAAAAGTACTGAATGTACGTAAAAAGAAACATTTTGGCATCTTTGTCGAATTCTGGTATTTAAAATTTTGAAATTAAATGTAAAAAAAAAAAAAAAAAAAAAAAATGTTTTTGTACGACACTGATGATGTAACAAACTTAAATTTGGTGCTATACCGAACATTTGTCTAC
>SEYY01007029.1:0-26901 GCA_009176605.1 Armadillidium nasatum | reverse complement strand
ACTGATTAAATGCACCTTTATTTATATCTGTGCATCTAATCAGTCCTAAAATTATTATCCCATTTTGTAACCTAATTATAATCGAGCAACTATAATTTAAATCATTATTTCACTATATATTTGTATACATATATTCACCCATATATTATAAGTGTGAGACACCGAGTATATAAAATTATTTATAATTTTATATATATTTACCCCTCTAGTTACAACCTTGGTTCATTCAAGTTGTCAATATTCTTGTACGATTCATATTTATAATCAATTTATAATCTACCTCCCGGTGTCCATCAAAATAATCTGGCATTTATACACATTCGGTATATGCCCTGGCAGCCGTGTCGACGGGTATAGCTGGCAGGTTATGTAGTTGGATGTGTTGAATCCGGAATTGTATATTCGCTAATTAAATTTGTATATATTCTTCAGGGTGCATTCTTATTCGTAGATCGTGTCCTGTGTTTTCCTGTAGTTAGTTTATTATATTGCTATATAATTTACTATATATCTACATAATCTGTTAAGTCACGAGAGATTATTCATTGTTGGGGTTGACATATGTAATTGGGCGGCTCTTCAATTAATTCGTCTGGGCCATAAATAGGGACGAAGAAGTTTAGCAGGGGAATCCTGTAAATCGGACCTGAGTATCTGCATTGTCCGTTGTTATACAGAATTTCATTGAGTTGTTGGCGGGAGTGCTTGGATGAACTGTAAGTTGGTTGATCTTATCATAGTATTGGTAGGGTGAGTCATCATCAGTAACCGTACTCTCACCTTAACAATATATATATATATCAGATCCAAGTAAGGCTCTAGGGGCCTGTCAGTGGGCCCAGAACTCGTCTCTATCTAGATCTGTCGTAAATAATTCCATCTGTCACCAACTGTTCCATCATAGGCAGCTGATGCGCCTCAGTGAATCCCGAACTGCCTCCATTCTTCTCTCATTTGTCCCTCTCGGTCTTCTTAATCTGGCCTGCATTCACCTCCCTCTAGTCTCTCTCCCTCCTGCATCCTCACAGTGTCCAACCATCTCTCTTGCTCATCTATTTTGATTAATTGGTTCAACCGCTATACTTTATCTAATTCTTTCTCTTTCTTATCCTTCCTTCCTGGTTCCCACCATCAAACGCAACACCCTCATCTCTGTTGCTTGAATTCTGCTTTCTTCTCTTGTTGTCGCACTCCAAGTCTCCGTTCCATATTACAAAATTGAGGTTAGAGTACTTTCAAAAATTACTTTCTTTACTCCTATATCCATTCTTTTGTCTGCCAAGACTTTCCAGTTGGTGATTTCCAGCATATTACTTATTCCCTTGTGAATACTTTCTCCTCCCCAAATATTCACATCTCTCTACCACAATCACCCCTCGCCATCACCTTCAGCACAAACCCTTTCCTCTTCCTCCCTTCTAATTATTAACAGTTCTGTCTTTTCAACATTCACGATCAATCCCACCTCTTTTAGCTTTTCAGCAAAACTTGTTATCACCTCTCTTAACTTCTCTCTCTCTCTCTCTCTCTCTCTCTCTCTCTCTCTCTCTCTCTCTCTCTCTCTCTCTCTCTCTCTCTCTCTCTCTCTCTCGTCTCTCTCTCTCTCTCTCTCTCTCTCTCTCTCTCTCTCTCTCTCCTCTCTCTCTCTCTCTCTCTCTCTCTCTCTCTCTCTATATATATATATATTATATATATATAAATATATATATATATAAATATTATATATTATATATATATATATATATTATATCTCCTCTGGTGGGTAAAGACCAGAAAATACTATCCAGAGTTGGGTCCATATCAGAACCTAATCGTTAAAATAGAAAAAGAGAGTGTGTTCCAGACTTTACCAGTTGTTGTGTAAATAAGATTATCATACGGTTAAGTCTGGATAGAGTTGGACAAGAAGGATAAGACTGTGTAGAATATCGTGTTACACCCTTCTCAATGGAGGAGAAACAACGGGAGAGTTCAGAAGAGCAGTGTCCATTGTACTAGCGATTGGATATAGTGAGTTACGCAGCAGTTTAGGGCAGAAAGAGACTGGAGAGAATTAGTGAGAAAGGAAGAGTTCTTAAGACGAAAAGCCAGACTCCACCTTGTCAAGGAGAGCTGTGTGAGTGGAACTACCGGATGTATGAGGCGTATTCCATACAGGGGAGAACAACACCCTATAAAGATGAAGCAACTGGATTGACGTAAAAAAATCACGAATGCGCAACAGAATACTCAACCTATTAGAAGCTTGTTTAGAAAGAGAAGTAATGTGATCCTTCCAAGAAAGACCACAAAAGATTATTAATTACAGATGAAGGCTTGAGTTGCGTGTTTTCGAAGATGTTATAGTTTTGTAGAAGATAGTCTCGAGTAGAGATATGGAGGAATTGAGTTTTTAAGGCATTGAAAAAACAATGTTTTCTCTTCTTCCTCAATTTCTTCCTCAGATATTCCAAGTCAACATTTCTAGTGTCAAATAACTGTTGCTGGGAGGGGCGCCTTTCAAACTGAAAGGAGTAATGATTGGTGAGATCATCAGCATAAGGATCGATAGAATGATTGAAGTATAGAGAGCAGATTATTAATGAAAAGTTTAAAAAGTTTGGGGGATTGGACAGAATAAAGAGAAACACCACTATTAGCAGATTTAAAGTATGAACGGTGCCGTCTACAACAGCCTGCTATATGATCGATCAGATAAAGAAAATACAAAAGATAAGGATAAATTCTGAAAGAGGGAAGTTTTAGAAATCAAAAGATTTGTACCAGTCCCATATATATATATATATATATATATATATATATATATACCTTTTTTACCATCTTAATGTTACTAACGGATTAATCAAAGATTAAAATAAAAATAAAATATTTAAGAAAACAAACCAAATAGTAAGAAGTAAATGGCATGAAAATAAATTGAAAAACAATTTTTTGCATTTGAAAAAATAAACTTTTAGTGGAAAACAACATTTAATGTTCGGGAAACAAAATTATCGCGAAATGGCGTTTCAAAATTTTACGTAATATTAATAAAAAAATTACATAATTTAATTAAGCCAAAGGGACGAAAAAAATATGGTATCGGTATCGGCCATTTTTAGCCGATACTGATACCGATACCTGAGAGATACCGATACCGATCGATACATCCGATACCGATACCGATATATCCATCCCTAATAATATATAATTAGTGATGGATCGGATGTCATATTTTCTAATTTGCGGATGCGGATGTCGAATTTTGGAGAAGTGCGGATGCGGATGTTGAATTTTTGAAAGTGCGGATGCGGATGTTGAATTTCCGAAAGTGCGGATGCGGATGTTGATTTTTGTGCGGATGCGGATGCGGATGCCATCACTAATATATATATATATATATATATATATATATATATATATATATATATATATATATATATATATATATATATATATATATATATATATATAATATATACTAATATGACGAATTATGGGCTAGCTTAAAGAATTCCTTATTAGAACTTTTATATATCGACTCTAGATTTATTTTTTAATCTAAAGTTTCTCATAATTCTTCACACAAAAAGTAAGGAGTGTCGGAGTATAGGCCTAGTATCAGCCATATTAACCAATACCGATACCGATACCCCCAAAAATGGCCGATACTGCCGATACCGATACTATCGGTACACCTCTATATATATATATATATATATATATATATATATATATATATATATATATATATATATATATATATATATATATATATATATATATATATATATATATATATATATATATATTGCAGCTTTTGCCAAGTCAAAATGATGAATTTTAAAACTATCATTTAAAATTAATTATCTCTTTGGAAAGGCAAATCGATGTACCTAAAACGTAAAATACTTAAAATGAATGTGAAGGAATCTTTCTTGTAACAATTTACAATAGGCTGGATATTTTTGTTGATTAATTAAGTTAAATTCAAATATAATTATAGCTTTCACATTTGACGTAAATCTCTTATTACAGCCAACATTACTAAATTCTGAGTTTAATTCCCATGCTCCAGAAAACAAACCACAGGCCAGGCAAAGAAAGCCAACTAATAATTTCTAAATTAAAATACAATAGATTTTTTATTACGAAAAGATTCTTGGTATTAATATTATTATTATTATTATTATTATTATTATTGAGAACAAATAATAAATAAATTTAAATAAACTGGATACAGTAACATTATGATTGGCTGTCTAAATTGGGGTCCGATCTTACAATCACACTAGCGATGTTTATTCAACAGAGTTAAGAAAAACAATAACTTCAAATATATTACTGATAAGACATTTACTATGAATGAAGTGCATATGACATAAATGATCATTAAGCAAATGAACAACAAATTTTAAAATAATTGAATACTAAATTGAAGTTTTACTGTTTAATATTTTACAAAAATATTAGCTTAATATTTTAATATTAATAATATTTTTTCAATATTTCACAAATTATTTTACACTAAAACAATCTGAAATTGAACTTTGATTAAGTTTGACATTTTCCAAACTCTTCTGCGAATTTACAATAGATCAGAAATGATGCGAGATAGAGCTTCGACAAACATATATGTCCTTTAGATATTATTACTTTCATCTAAAATAATGAAAGGGTAAAATTTGAATGAAAAAAAATTATCTGATTATTATTTGTAAAATTTAGTAAAAATTTGAATAAAAAATAAGATAATCTTAGCCACAACAGTAATAAACTTGTATTCAACAATATAAAGTGACCATGAGAACCATATTTCAACAACTTTTTTGTTCTTTCTCAAATGCTTCAATAAAAGTTTAACAAAACTGAAGATAGTTTAGGGTCCACCAATGTAAAATTAATAAATATACTTATAACATATTTAAAAAGTACAAACTTTACCTGTAGCTTTGCTTGACTTGCTCAAGTGAATACTCTATTCTCTCAGTTTCTTTAACCTTAAGAATTTGATGGATGAGTGGGCCAAGTTCATAACTTTTTGCTCTTATTAGTTCCTTGGCCGAAATTTTCACATCACAAATTAATCTACCACATAAAGTTTGTCTTACAGCCATAGCTTTGTTCTGAAATGTAAAAGTAAAACAAAACAAAAAATTTAATAGATATTAACTTACGGCACAGGTTCAATGCTAAGCTCAAAAAGATTTTTGAAACTCTAACTCTATGTTTTTACTATTCATCTAACCTTATCAAATTTCTGGTATAACATTGGGGTTGACAAATCTTATCCTCTACTGATCACCTTAAAACTATTCTTTTTATTTTAAATTTACCTTAATCTGAATTTTTTTCTTAATTTTACTTTAAAACTTAACACTGATGTGTGTTAAAAAATTTCAAACACATTATTTAGTTCTAAGATTTTATATAAACTCAGTTTATTAATGATAGTGGGAGGATCAATTATACTGTATCTACAGGTATAATCATGTTTATCCTCATTTGTAGACTTGTAAACCATCCCCCCTGACATTTGCCTGCACTTCAGTGTGTCTTTTCCAAGGAAATTTTTAGGCTTTATAAATTACAACAAACTGTATATTTTTAAAATAAAAACTTGTTTCTTTGTCTTTTCAATAAACATTCATATGGCCTACTAATTCTGAAGTCAAAATCTTGTTTCCTGGTTTTCACTCGATCTTGTACTAACATACATTATTTGTTCATGCTAAGAAATCTCTCTTTTTTTTTTTGAGGTTTTAATCACCAAACTTGATGTTAGCTTTTCATTTTTTTTTCCCCCCTTAGAGATCAGAATTATCAGTTTATTTCTCCTGCCTATCTTCATACTCTATATCTTCTTGCTAAATGTCCCAAAAACGATATCTTTGGATTTTGGAGAAACTATTTGACAGGATAGGCATACTGATTTAAGGATATTAAGAAAATAGAACAAGTACAATGGTTTAAGGAAGTAGGGTATTAAAATTTAAAAACTGGATTTTATTGACAAAATATCTTACATATAATAAATAGACAAGACATTCCATGTCAAGTGGACCTGGTGATTTGTTGAAACTTGGTACACATGCAAAAAAAAATTTTTAAATGAAGGTATATAAAATGTGGTCTATATATTGCTTGATTCATTTGACAAGGGTCTCAGAGTAGGGCTGACCTCCATCAGAAAGATAATCAACTTCCCAAAATTACACTTTTTGAAACTATTTGATAAAACAAAAGAGACTATGAAACTGAAATTTTGTTTACATAGACATTTAAAACAAAACGGAAAAACTCAAATTAATTAATGCTGGGCTGTGAGATTGAGATTTTTCACAAATTTTTGGCAAACATGAAAAACCGCAATAACAAAATTAAAATAATATAAAAAAAAAATTAAGATTTAATACATCCAAATAAAAATTACAAAAGTTAATGTGTACAGTTGTCTAAAGAACAAACTGACGTATCAAATAACCAAGTTTCAAAGCTCTAATTCATTTCATTTCTGAAATATAACCTTATTTTAATTTTTTTGTATTATCAAATTTAACATAACTACGGTAAAATTTAAGAATGAGGAACTCCTATTTTGTTTTAATTACCACATTTGAAAGTACAAGTTTTTGTCTTTATAAAGGATCCTGCGGTTTTGGTGCTAAGGGAGAAAAATTATCTTTCACTTCCTGGTGGTAGAAAGAAAAAAAAAAAAAAACCTGAGCACACACTATATATATATATATATATATATATATATATATATATATATATATATATATATATATATATATATATATATATATATATATATATATATATATATATATATATATATATATATTTGTGTGTGTCTGTGTGTTTTTTTAAATCAGAAGTAGCAATCCAATTCACATGAAGTTGAACATTATTTCACTTTAGGTTATTTATATAAGTAGGGAATGAACTATTATCATTATTCGCATTTGCATTAACATTTTTTATAAGGGGTAGCTTTTATTTTCTTCCTCTCTTAATTGTTCATATTTTATGCATACATTTTTATCACTACCTAATTTCATTTTTGAGGGGCTCAATTTCACCCATCCGATTCGTTTACTGAAGTGGTTATGGGAGAAGGTCCAGTAGTGGAAAGTAAGGATGGAAATGGTGCCCATCAACAGCTACTTCCTTGGCATCATATAGCTTTTTCTCAGAATTTGTAATGGTAATAGCAGAGAGCACCTTCAGGACTAAATCCAGAAGTAAACCTGCCTCTGGGAGACAGGCTTCTTGTCCAACCATCTTCAATTCGCAGCATCCTCATATCCAGCCTATGTTCATGTGTTGATAGTTCTTCTATTTTATAGAATATCTCTCCAATTTGATTAGATATTCTGGCAAATTCACAGCTGGAGACATTATTGACAGGTGGTGATGTAGATTCTCTTGAGCTTCTATTAGGAAAGGTTCCTATAACATCGACTGAATCATTGCAGTAATGATAAGAGGCAGTTCTTCCGAGTCGAAGTATGTACTTATCTGCAGCTTCAGCAATTTTATAAATTGATAAATCTCCTGTTAATACTTCTAGCACAGGGGGAATTTCTTCAGGTAAGGCTTGAAGGAACATTTCATTTGCGACAATTTCATTATTACGTATCAGAACTTCGAAAGGAGAGTCTACAAGAGAAAGTCTTATTCGATTAAGGTATTCTGAGGGTTTCTCGCCAGGTTTAGACTTCCATTAAAATAAATTTTCAACTCTCTCTCAGGCAGATGGTGGATAGGTTGCAATTAAAACTTTTTCAACTTTTTGTATGTATTTTCAGTTATAGGAGGTTGAATTTAAGAAATGATAGCAGATGGTAAGCCCTAGACTCCACCTTCTCAAGAAGAACTGTATGAGTGGAACCACCCCAGATGTGTGACGCATACTCCATACAGGGGTGAACAATGCCCCTATACAGAGAAAAAAACTGGGGTGGATTAAAGAAATACTGAAGGCGCATCCGAACACCTAACATCTTAGAAGCTTGTTTAAAAAGAGAAGTAATGTGATCTTTCCAAAGAAATATCACGGGAAAAAGAAACGCCAAGAATTTTAAGAACAAATGAAGGTCTGAGTTGAGTGTTTTCAAAGAAGATATCAAAGTTGTGTGGAAGATTGTGTCGGGTAGAAAGGTGGAGGAATTGAGTTTTTGAGGCATTGAAAGTGACCATGTTTTCTCTGCCCCAATTTGAAATACGAGATAGATCACAGGTCAGCTGCTCCAAGGCAACCTTCCTTGCATCTAGTAATGTTGTTGAGGAGGGCGCCTTTCAAATTGGAAAGATTAATGAAGGGTGGAGTCATCAGCATAGGAGTGGATAGGAGATGAAGGAACAGAGAGGACATTAATGAAAAGTAGAAAAAGTGTTGGGGATAAATATAGATCCTTGAGGAACACCTTTATTAATAGGTTTAAAGGAAGAGAAGTGGTCGTTTACAACTGCTGCTATGGAACGACCGGAAAGGAAATCAGAGAGAAGGTCACAGAGAGAAGGATAGATTAAGAAAGAGGGAAGTTTGGAAATCAAAGCTTTGAGAAAAGACTCTATCGAAAGCTTTCAATATGTCTAGCGAAACAGCAAATGATTCACCGAAATGCCGAAGGGCGGAGGACCAAGAGTCAGAGAGAAGGGAAAGGAGATCACCAGTAGAGCGTTTCTTACGAAAGCCATACTGGCAATCAGAGATAAGATTAGAAGAATTGAGATGTTTCCAAATCTTCCTGTTAAGGATAGATTCGAAAACTTTAGAAAGAACGGAGGTTAAAGAAATGGGACAATAGTTAGAGGGTTGAGAGGGGTCCCCCTTTTTCGGCACAGGCTGAATGAGCGCACGTTTCCAGCAAGAAGGGAAGGTTGAAGTAGAAAGACAAAGACGAAAAAGTTTACCAAGGCAGGGTGCAAGTTCAGAAGCACAAGTTTTGAGAACCACAGGAGGGATACCGTCAGGACCGTACGCCTTCTTAGTGTTAAGCTCAGAGAGAGCAGAAATGACGTCTTTAGAAGAAATTATAATTTTAGGCATAAATGAGTTGGAGGGGGTTGAAGGAGGAGGAATAGCTCCGGAATCGTCTAAGGTAGAATTAGAAGCAAAAGTTTGAAAGATACTAAGGGAGGGAAAGAGGAAGAAGCAAAGTTAGAGTTGACATTTTTTGCAAAATGCCAGAAAGGGCGTGAGGAACTAGAACCAGAAAGATTATTGCATTTTAAATGAAGAAAGGAGTTTTTAGTGTTACGGACAATAGATTTTACACGATTCCGGGATGAAATATAAGTTGCATAAGCTTCTTGAGTTTGAAGACGACGGTAGTCCCTGAAGGCTGCATACATGCGGCGGAAAGCACGAGAACAAGCAGAGTTACACCAAGGTTTATTAGGTTTAGTATAAGGGAATGAATATGGAATGTACGCCTCCATGCCAAAGAAAATCACGTAGGTTATGCGCTCTGCGCACTTAGAGGGACCCCTCTTACGGAAACAGTAATAATTCCATGGAAAATCAGAGAAGTACAACCGCAAGTCAGACCAGTTAGTGGAACCGAAATGCCAGAAACGTCTCCTCGCCGAAGGCGGAGGCCGCTCTTGCGGAAGACTTGAAGAGACAGGACAAGATACAGAGACAAGAAGGCGATGGGATGAACCAGAGGAGGAAAGAGTTTAACAGTGTAAGGAGAAAGATAAGAAGTTAGAAAAAAGTCAAGAATGTTGGGTTCATCACCAAGGCGATCAGGGATACGGGTAGGGAGATGAAAAAACTGCTCACGGTTGTTCTGGATAGAAAATTGGAGGGCGAGTTCACCAGCTGGATCATGAGAACTAGTGAAAACCATTGGCGGTGGTGAACATTGAAATCACCTAATATGATGATTTCGGAGAAAAGAGAAGAAGAAAGAATGTGTTCTACTTTGGAGTTAAGATAGTCAAAGAATTTTGGATACTCAGTAAAGTTGGGAGATAAGTAGAAGGAACAGATAAATTTAGTTGTAGAGTTGCATGAAAGTTTAATGCCATAAAGTAGAGAATTCAGAAGACTCCAAAGTAGAGACACGAGAACAGATTACATCGTTAAGCACATATGCGCTGTCGTAGCTACGTGGTTTCAGAACGTTTAATATATAATAATACTCTGACAACTCTATTCGTTTCAGATATTGTGTTGTGTTTTCTGACTTTTAATGATCTTATTTTATTTCAGAGTTGTGTGTGTTCAGATAACGTTCTAATGCTATTCAGAATCTATAATACCACTCTGGACTGGCCTAAAGATAATTTTCGAAGTTTTAGTCCTTTTATTGATTGTAAATAAAATATATGCAGGTTGTGTTTATCTTTAGTTTTATTTAACTTTCAACAATTTATTTAAAACTCTATAAACCGTGTATTATAAATAGTATTCGATATCATGTAAACAAAATTGATGCAGTTACTTGTTTACACTATCACGAAAAAATCTAAAATGATTCCATACTACTTCTATAAACAAAAATACTTCGTAAAAGTAACGTCAAATTGTTTTACATGTCAACTAAATAAATCCTAAAAATTCCAAGAGGTTACCCAATGGAGAACCATCGTTATGTAATAAAAGTTTATGATAAGTATGAGTTATCGTAACTTAAGCACCAAAAGGTTCGAGAAATTCAAAATGACTAACTACTATAAGTTGAAACGATTTCGTAAATATTTTTGTGTATGTTTAAAAAATCGTAACTCAAAATCAAAATAGTCGATTAATCTAAATGTTTAAACAATATCAGAAGTAAACTATTGTAAAAGCTTTTATGAATTATAAAAGCTTGAAATCCAAATCAAAATGGTCGGGAAAATTCGAAAATTCCTTCGTAGTAGCACAAGAATCGATTTAATAACTCTTATTCAAAATATTCATGAATTACTTGATTAATGTACAAGATATTGTTAATCATATAATAATCATAGCCGAAAACAAAACAAAATACTCTAAATAAACAAATTATTAAAGAAACAATAACCAATTTATCGCAATTTATTTAACATAACATCCATTGCTTATTTACAGATTTAATTAATAAATTTGAACAAATTATAAACTTCAATGTTTTCCATTAAAATTCTCGAACAGTTTTTTATTTATCCTTAAAATACAAATTAATTGTCAACTAATTCTTAATCTTCTAAATGTAAATATCAAAGTGCAGTATGGACTTCGTTTTTATTTATTTCTTTCGAGAGTGCCTCACTTTATTCAGAAAGTACTAATATTAATTTTATTTTGTAAGTTATAATAACATACAGCGTGTGCTTCCGTTATTTAATGTAATAGTATACAGCGTGTGCTTCAACTATTTCTTTCGATAACGTACAGCGTGTGCTTCAGTTAATTAATGTAATAATATACAGCGTATGCTTCACTTATTTACTTTAATTATTTAATCGATTGTTTTGCGAAATTACGACTGTTATAATGAAAATAACTTAGTGATAATAACTTCACTTAAATCGCTACGTATCTATATAGTTTTTTAATAATTACTGACTTTCTTAGTTTATATTTAACAATGTTAACTAATATTCTTTTCTTGAGGCACAATTTTAGAATCTTTTATTTTAGTTTGAAATTTTAAAGTTTTATTTTTCGAATTCAAATCTGGGCAACTAAAACGACTTTTCAGTATCAAATCAGAACGCAGAATGAAAAACTGTTTCGATTGTCTCTGGTCCGAAATTTGGTAACCACCGATAGGTGCTATTTTGATTCTTTAGCAGGTACTATAATTAGATTTCGTATCATTTTCTCTCATTGAAAGTACAAATTCCCTGTTTTCCCACGGCCTTCTAGCAACACTTCCAGATTATTCCTTTTGTTTACATTTTACAAAATTTCAGCCGCCATTTGCTTTTAGAATCTTCTTTATTTTTATTTCTTATTTCTAATATTCCTTATAAATTTTCCTCCTTTTTTTGTTGTTTTCGTAATTCGTGAGCAAAATATATATATGCTTGCCTTGTTTCTCACTTGATTTTCTCCAAATTTCATAATTTCTTGGTCGTTTGAACTTGTAGCCCTAATCCTGAGTTTAGGCTAGACCTTATTTACTTGCTATTTCTGTTGTCTTTTCCTTATTTCTTTCATGTCTGACTCTTTCTATCTCTCTTATTCTTATCAATTTACATATTTCTTATATCACCATCATTATAATCCCACTTCTGTTATGCTTTTACCTCAGGGTTAGGGTGGCTTCCACCACAGCGCAATATCCGCCTTTGGCCGAAAATTGAGGATAGAGACAGTAGGAGGAAACAGAGTATATATATATATATATATATATATATATATATATATATATATATATATATATATATATATATATATATATATATATATATATATATATATATATATATATTAGTTATTTATCTAATTTTAGATATATTTTATGTTACTAATCAATTGTTTTTTTTTGTTTTTTTCAACTATGTGGAACTCAACTCACATTTAGAGTAAAAAATTACAAGCATTCTCTTTCTAAATTACACATTTGTTTGTTTGCTTTGTAACTCTCTCTTACAAACAAACGTTGAAATCAACATCTAACACACTTATTCCCTTTGCCTCTATTCTTCATCTGAATACTTTTTCTCTCTTTTGGAGAAGTTTATATGTGTGTACTATTTGTTAATTGGTTCTATCATTTCATAAATATCAATTGCAGTTTTGAAAGAAGCTGTAATTATTTATTTGCGAAGAGATAGATTGTTAAATTAATAAATAGATACATGGATTTAAAAGGGCTAAGGGGACCTTTTTCATTGCACAAAAAATTTTTTTTGTTTAATTAACATGTATTTAGTTAATATATTATTGAACCAATATTGTAAACAGATATATCATTTTATACAATTATTAATTTGATATATTTATTTCATAAACCGATTTTCAATTATAACCACCATTATAAACTGATATCCTTTGATTTCAATAATAATTGAAACCAATATTTGGTTTGTAATCATAATCAACACCGATATTGACCGATATAATCGGTTACTGGCAAATTTTCATTGCGAAATAAACTTAAATTGACATATTAATTATAACGACATCGATCGTTATAATTTCGCCGAACGTGACTTTGGAGATTGTGTTTTGGCCCCGACCGTTGGTTGGGGAAATTTTACAACAACAAACGTTGTTTGATCCCAACCCAACCATTTTTTTACATCTCACATTAGTTGTTGCTACAATACATATTCTTCAAGTCCCTCTTAATATTTTTCTTCTGTATAACAATTACATTCCGGTTAGGTTCTATATTTTTCCTAACTGTTATTTACATTACACCCAGAGATTAGACACTTATTGTCAATTTATTAATCTCTATTCTTTCTTTACATCTATTCCAACCATCTTTTAGCTGGTTCCTTGGTATAGTTGACGAGCAAGTTTCGTGTTTGATTGCGTAATCAGTCTTCTATATCAAGAGAGGAACTTGTTACTCATTTTCGTGGTGATTTTTTTTGCTGGGTTTAACAAATTATAACGAGATCGATCGTTATAATTTCACCGAACGTGACTTTGGAGATTGTGTTTTGGCACTGTATATAGTCACAGGGAAAAGGAGTAACATGAGATAAAGCTTTGAAACTTTGATGTGTATAGTCACTGGGAAGAGGAGTAACATGAAACTTGGTTATTTGATTCATCAGGATCTCTTATATACAAAAGAATGCACACCAGCTTATTTTCATTTTTCATCTAGATTTATGGAATGGGAAACTTTGAAGAAAAAAATCAGTTAGTTTTTTCCACAATTTCAAACAAAATTACTGAAAAATCTAAAAATTTCACAGTCCCAACATGGATACATTTGAATTTACTACTATGAATACATTTTAAGCAAAATTTCTGATTAAATACTACCTGCCTTTATCGAATGGCACTCAATATCAAAAAGTGAAATTTTTGCAAGCTTATTTTCTTTCCAATAAAGATCAGCTCTTCTCAGAAACCTGTTTCTTATGAACCACATAATGTTTGGACTTCAAATTTTGGTAACCTATGTTTGAAACATTTGTCAGCATGTATACAAAGTTTCACCACAATCAGTTATTCTCGTGCAATTAACTACCTTTTAACTGACATGGAATGATTTACAGATATTTAAGTCATTACCTATAGCCATCTGGAACATGGCTATTGGGTTTTAAAAAAATTCTAAATAATTACTTTTGAAGACTTGCCCACTTTACCTCACAAATTAAAAACTAATTAATTAATAGGTTAGAAACCTATTATTTGGTGTGCATTAATTCCTAACAATAATTATGAAACCAAGAATTTCAGTTCTATCAGTCTAATTTTTTAGAATAAATTCAATTTCTAATTGTCAAATGTCTCTTGGAAATTTCATGAAATTAAACTAATAAGGAACTTCCAAGGTGAAATTAACATTCTTTATCGAACATAAGAGATTTAAAAAATTTAAATTACAAGATTTTTTTTTTTTTTAAATGTCTTATATTACCCCACTCTACCCTCTATATACCCAGTACTCACAAAAACAGTTACAAAATTAAAGTTACTATAGCCAGGTAAGAAATTAGTATATCAAAGGTGATGACAAATGGTGGTCAATATTTAAATTTCACACTTTAAGCTTAAAAACTTTTTGCTACTTGCATATTAAATAATTATAGAATGCAGTGAAAAAGAAAACAGTTGCTGTTATAGCAGTACATAAGTGTGGAAAAGAAAAAAATACCATTTTCAAGACTGCAACTGCCAGGTACTATCTGAATGTTTGTGTATTGTGCCATAAAGCTATACAAGGACATTGGTAATGTAAAAGCTCTTGTAATGGTACATATTGCCACCAATTAGTCTGAGAAACCATTCATCTTTTAAATCTATTAAGTGATGTTCCTCACAGATATTTATTATCCTCAAATCTTTCCCTGTTTTTCATTATAAACTTCTCTCTATTACTTCATCACATATCCACTCCTATGATGACGACTCAACCCATTAATACTCATTTCAATTTGAAAAACTCCACCCAACAATAACTAACACTATGAAGGTGACTTCAGAATATCTAGCTTATCATACTTGAATTTCTAATTAGAGAAGAAAAAACATGGTTGTCTCAATGCCTCAAAACCTCAATCTCTTCTTCCTTCTACTTGATATAACCTGTCACACAACTATAGCATACAATTATAACATCATCTAAAATACAACTCAAACCTTCATCTGTCCTTAATATCATGAAAATTTCTTTTTCCTCCTCTTTTATTTAAGATATGTTTTTCTGAACAAGCTTTTAAGAAGTTGGGTGCCATGTGGCCCTTCAAAATTTCTTTACACAAACCATAAATGGCATTTGCCTTACACATCTGGAGTAATTCCACTCATATAGCTCACTTTGAAAAGATGGGGTCTAGGACTTCTAATTTTTTCAACTGTCTCACTAATATTAACTCTCCAGTTTTTCTGCCTGTTGAATTCTGTATGTATGTTTGTTTGTCTCTCTCACTCTATAATATTACAATGGACATTGTTCTTCTAAACTTTCTAATTGCAAACCTCCTTAATAGAGAATGACTCATGTGACGTCTTTTTACATGGTCTCATTCTTTGTCCCACATTCTAGCCCTAGATATGATCGATCTTACATGACCTCACACCTCTACACCTATTTCTCCAACTTACTTTGACTTGCACACCTTTAAATGCTGTGTCAATACATTTCAGTCTTTAATCTGATCAACGTTACAGAATGATTGACTCACGTTCATGAGGGCGCCGGTTGGATTCTGCTTGGAGATCCTAAGTACAATCTAATTAGTAAAGTTCCTCTCCTCGAGTAGGGCAATGTCTGTGAAATGTGAACTTTTTAAATATTAGGGGGAAAAAATTAAAGATGGTAATTTCAGGTTTCAGGTGCAAAATGGTAAGTCTCTGGCCTTTGACCACCACAAGTGCAGTTTAATGAAGATGAGGGCTGTTTAAATAAATACATAATTTCTAATATAATACGAGGGTAGGCTGAAAAGTAAACTGTTCTAGTGTAAAATCTCATACATTGTAGATAAGTAATGAAACAAAGACTAAAAAAAAAAAAGGTCATACATTTATTCAATTAACATGCAATATTAATTTTCTACATCTTCTTGAACATCAATACATTTCTGCAAATGTTGAACCTACTTCTCGAAACTGGTTGAAAAGAAGTCTTCATCTGTTTTCCAGAACCAGTCTGTCACCACTTTCTTCACATCATCATCTGGACAAAATCTCAGTCCCAGGAGACTCTCCAACTTTGGAAATAAGTGAAAATCACTGGAGGGCAGAACAGGACTTTAGGGTGAGTGATCAATGCCCAAGAAGTTCAAGGATTGAAGCTTCTGAAGCGTCTGGGCACTGCAATATGGTCAAGCATTGTCATGATGCAGGAAGAAAATGGTACGGATTGGTCTTATTCGACATGTGGCTTTTCAAATTCTGAAGTTTCACAATAACAATCAGTGTGTACAATCGTGTCCTTCGGCAGATATTCAAAACAGACGAGACCCTCCACATCCCAGAATGCTGAGAGCGTAAATTTACCAGCCATAGGTTGAGTCATAAACTTCTGTACGCTAGGTGAGTCTAGATTTCTGAACTTAATAGAGGCTCATTTTCCTTCTGCATTGTAGTGGAGGAGCCACGTTTCGTCTCTCATTACAATGTTTATAAGAAATTAATCGCCATCTCGACGATAACGATTTCGAATCTCATCAGCAATATCAACCCATTATTTCCTTATCTCTACTGTCAGCTGCCTTGGCACCCAACACACACAAATTTTTCAATACTTTAAATCTACGATTATTCCTTGAACACACTCTTGCAAATTGCAAGCATGGAAACAATTTCAGACTCCTTAATTTGTTGACTTCATAAATGTCATCAAGCATGCAAGCATAGTGTTGGTCAGTGGTCACTGTAATGGGGCAGCCACTTCTCATACTATCATGGTCAACATTTCACCTTTATTGAAAAGAATTTATGTACAGATATGTCAATGAACATTGCTAGCATCCAGATTGTATGTTCCATACACTTCAAGCACAATGAATTTCACACATTCTGTACACCTTCGGTATGCAAAAATTCAATCACTGCACAATGCTTCAACAAAGTATCTTTATTAGGTTACATTTTTCTATCACTGAAGAACAACAGAACTAAATAACTAAACCGTTAGTGTGTCAAATCTATTATATAAGCTTCAATCTTTCGAATGCAGGTCTGAACATGTTTATACCTGCTTCCACTGCTTAGCAACGCATCATCAGACCTTATTTTTCAGCCCGATCTCATACTTGGCATAAAAAATGGAGTTTTTAGAAGCCTTCTTGAAATACCTAAATTCATATGTAGGTTGAACAGAAAATAAAAGATTTTAGGAGTCTTACTGAACTTTCCAACTTCTTTTCAGTGTTAGCATGAGTGTAGTTTCGAAAATGAAGAACAACTCAAGAGACAAAACTTTGTTAATAAAAAAATTTAAAGATAAAGAATTTGGAGAAAAGAAAAGAGAAACTCTCAGTAGTTGTAGGTTTAATGACAGTAATGGAGGATTTAATATAGGAGCAGCGTGTAGTGGAAAAGGAGGATTTGAAATAGGTATTAGTGGTGAAGGATAGTGTTTGCATGTTCAGCATCAATCATTCTGGTGATGGTGGATATGAAGGAAGGAAAGAAGACATACTACAGTTAACGTTTTAAATGTTTTTGAAGTTGCAAAAGATTCTACAAAAAAAAAACACTGGTGGTAGAATCTGTGATTAAGGACCGATCAGGGTTGGAATTTTGCCAGTGCCAGTGTCTCTCAAATTTGGCCAGGGCTGGGGTTCTGGCTAGGGTTTCCCAAAATTTGTAAAGAGGTCAATAATACTGAAATTTTAGGTTAAGAAAATTAGATATAAATTTAATTGAGGTTTATTTAATTATAAGGAAGGAGAAGAATAGCCAACATTCACTTAAATTATTGGTTATATGAATTTTCTCTGAAAATTTTTCAAAAAATTTCATTAAAAAAAAAAAAATAATGATTCACAATAATGATTCAAAAGGTTTACCTAGGTAAAGTTTGAAAAAATGTAAGACATTAAAATATCAAAAGGTTTACCTAGGTAAAGTTTGAAAAAATGTAAGACAAAAATATCAATTTAACCTGCATTTATACATATCATTGTTTGAAAAAATGTAAGACATAAAAATATCAATTTAACCTGCATTTATACATATCATTGTTATTTTATTGCTGTATATCAAACTTGTATCATTTAACTACAATATTTCAAAATTATTTTGTTTATACTTTCAGTCACTATGACTAAAAGATCAGCTTCAGCAATATGGGAGTACTTTACAATGTTTCAGGATAGGCTCGAAATCCCTAAATGTAAAAACTGCAGTCAGGAAATTAGAAGAGAACCTCCATATGCCACAAGTAAAAAATTTTGAACCAAATCTTTAAGGGGCATTTAAAATCAAAACACAAAGATGAACTATTAGCAGAAAAGGAGTAGTCAAAAGAAACAGAAAAGGAAAAGAAAATTTTGAAAAAACAAAAAAATCTATTTTCTTACATTTTGTTTGAAAATTTTTTTTATTATTATTTGACTGATTGGGCTGAAATTTTATGGGTATATGTATTTTTTCCTGAAGTTAAGAGTTAATTTTGAGCATTTTTCTGAGTCTATAACGGTTTGAAAGTTATTTGGACCCAAAGTTGAAAAAAATGAATAGCTAGGTCAAACAACTGGTCCACATGAGCTAAAAATTTAACTGCATAATCTTAACGCAAATTTCTTGCATTGATGGGAACAGATTTTTGATATCATATCTAGAAAAAAAAAAAAAAAAAAAAAAAAAAACTTTTTTTTTTTTTTTTTTTTTTTTTTTTTTTTTTTTAATACAAAAATAACGGTATCGAGTAGTCCAAGAAAATAAAATAATAAATCTAGAGATTAATTGCAGGTTCTAAGAAGAAAAAAGTTCTCACATACTGAGCGAGTGCTATTTACAAATTTTTAATGTTGGGGATTAGTGGGGT
The DNA here is from genome assembly GCA_009176605.1 of Armadillidium nasatum. Lineage (NCBI taxonomy): Eukaryota > Metazoa > Arthropoda > Malacostraca > Isopoda > Armadillidiidae > Armadillidium > Armadillidium nasatum. Next base: position 7,804 of record SEYY01007029.1, on the reverse strand, counting down.
TTTAAGGCCAGTATTACTGGAGCTATGGAAAAGTAGCAAGGGAATGTGGGCAATGTTAGGCGCACAGTCGTAGTAAAGGTTGGGAGGAAAACTGTAAAAAGAAAGAGAACTGCTAGTTGGGATTAAAGCATGTGGTGCAGATGCAGCCGTACGTCAAACGTGGAAGAAAAATTTGCTGATAGGGGCAATATGGTTAAGTTATAAGCGGAACGAAGCACGAGACAAGATCGCAAAGTCGAATTAAGTATAGAGAGGGAAATTTGTAGACCCAGGCAGTTTCTGCAACAAACTATTTGAGCACCACCAAAAGATTCTAAAGAAGATATAAGTAGGGAAATTCATATTTTATCATTTAATTTTTTGGTTAAAGTTTCATTAAAAGAGGATAGAACACAAATAATGGCCGATGAGGACTTGTCAGTTTCTTGGTGTCTAAGGAGGCCGAAAGAAAGTAGATAGTAATGACAATAATACTTTCATATTTGAGCTCTGGCGATACAAAAGTGGTGTGTTCTAGTAAAAACTTTGAGTAGTTTAGAGTTTATAAGGAGCGAACACAATGATAGAATTCTGAATATACAGTCCAATTTCACAGTACTCCGAAAATGGTTTATGTGTACCACAGCCCATTCATTGTAGAAATAGTAGGTCAAAAAAAATAAAGATATGCTGGAAGATGAAGAATGGACTTTTCACCGGAGGTAAAAAAATCAAAATATTCAAACACTTGAAATCAGGGAGCAGTTCTATTGAGAGCTATCAAAAAAAAGGAGGGATTTTTTAAAGATAAACTTTTTTGTAAAAGATTGTAGTGGAGAGACAAAATGCAGTCGTACATTATGGAGAGAAATACTAAAGTTACAGATGTTTTAAATAGTGAACAGATACAGAGCCCTAGCAAGAAAACCCCGATGAGTTAGTAATCTTCTCGCTTACAATTCTCTTTGCACCGTATGAATGAGGGCCCATGCGGATAACGACGCGTGGTCGTTGAGCGGGTGTTGTCTAGGAAAGAGAAAGAGTAGATTGATACAGGAGCGTTAATGGTGAGATTTTTTACTAGTAAGGACATATAGGAGTAAAGCTCTGAGGAAAGGTGAAGAGACGTGTCTACTTTTTATAGCGACATGAGTTTCTGGGAGAGTGGTTAGTAAGATGGGAAGACGAATGTATAGAATGGACAGCACGGTTAATAGAGAGATGCTCAAACGTGTCTGTTAAAGTGAAATTTTTGACGTTTTTTGAGTGTATTTGTAGCAATTTATGTTGGGTAATGGGAGAGGTGCCTCAAGATTGACAAGACGCCTGTATAGTTCCCTGTAAGTTCTGGAAAGGAGAAATGTGCGAACATTGAGAAATATTGAATTTGTGGATAGGTCTTCTTTCATGGTAATGATTACATTTCTTGTGGAATCAGCCACATATAGTACGTCACTCTGTCTGGTATAAGTTTGCTTAGTATAGTGGGTAAATGTGGTCATGTCGATAGGAATCAATATTCTGATTAAGAAGCCGTTCAGTAGTGAAATAAAGGATGATTATGTAGCTGATTTGGGATGCCAAGAAAATTATGGTGACTAGGAAACAGAAACTAAGGACTCAAGCAGCATGGTTACTTAGAGCAAAGTAAGCTTAAGGTAGTGGTGAATCTGGAGTCAACAAAAGAGCACTCATTGTATGGACCAGGGTTTTACTTTAAGCAGTTATTATCACAAGATCTTTGGAGAAGAAGAAAAAGGTGAGAGAAGAGAGAATTAATAATTATGAGTTAGAGGAGTTGATGCTGACACATGATGACATATAGATATGATACATTTTGGATTATGAATCCTGGTGCTTTTGAATGACTGGGAAAAAGCTTGTGTAAAGGTTACTTATTCAACTAGCACAGCAAAATCTTTAAGGTAGATTGTGAAGGATAAAGATATTAAGAATTCATGTGGAGGGGAGGCAATCGGTAGTTGAGGTAAGTGGGACAAGGACGGAGACGATTGATGAATTGAATTGAGGAGAGAGAGTTGAAGATAAACTTGAGGGCGGATGTAGATCCACGCTGTTATGAGGAATAGCGTAGAGCTAGAGCGTGAGTGGAAGAATAAATATGAATGAGGAGAACACAAAGCACTTTTAGAGAAGGTGAATAATGGATTAAGCACAGGCTCTCTTGGGTGTTATGTCTCCGGTTTTGTTTAATTTATTTATAGATAGAGTGTTGAGGTTGATGGAAAGAGAGGGGCGGTTAATAATTGAGAGGGATCTACGAAATAAAAGAAAGATGAGGTGATGAAATGTAGGAAATGTAAGAATGACAGAGCGGAAAAAACATATGGAATGTGAATGTTTAGTTATATTCGCGAATGACGTGGACTCATATTGATGTTCTATCTGTTACAACAATAAGGGATTTAATCTAGTTTTCAGCGTGAGATATAGGTTTATCAGGAATTCTAATGTAAAGAAATGTTGTGATGACGTTAGGCTTATAACGAGTAGAGAAAACGTAGGCAGAAGAGTAAAGTGTTATGTATCGATAAAAAATGAAGAGATGATGATTGAGAAGAAGTGGTGTTGTAGTGGTAGAGAGAGACATGGTAAATTGCTAAATACAGGGTGATGAGTTTAGAGATTGGAATGCGTTAATTCTTTTAAATATCTGATGTGAATTTTGAGGATGGGAGTTATCAGATTAAGTAGGGTATAGAATAAGAGAAAGGGGAGAAGGTGAGTGTGTAGGAGGCTTGATAGTAATAATATTTGAAGAGAGGAAGGTGGACAAGAGAAGTGAAGAAGAAAATATTTATTGATAAGGGATACAATTGCTGTTGATTCCGGTTTTAATTCAGTATGTGGGAGCGATAGGTTATTGGCGTTGAATGCAGAGAAATAAATAAATAGGTATGAGGTTTATTGATAAAGATTAAGGTTTTAGATGAATGCTATTAGGTTAATGTGTGATGTTAAGTAGAAGGGATAGATCTATAAGGGAATGTGAGTAATCAAAATATGATAAGCAAGGTGCTTGGGAGGGCTTATTGGTCTTAGAGAGCTGTAAACAGAACATGCTGAGTTTGGTTAGGGCATGTTTGAAGGTATATATCATGAATGATGATATATATATCTATAAAACTTTACAGTAATTGAGATTAGTTGCTGAGAAAAAATTTTTGGATTTTGTCTTATTTTCTAAACTCGGTAAATGTGATCTGAAAACTTTGCGTACGTCAGAGGTAGGGGATAGAGAGACTCTAGAGATTGGGTTTCCTGCCTTCTCATCTTTGTGCTTATCATATTCTGCTCTATTTTCTCTCAGTACTCGTTAACCATTTATCGGACTCTATATGTATATACTGGAGTGAGGCAGATCGTCGTGTCGTGCCTTTCTGTCAACTTTGGTGATACACTCAGATTCTGTTTTATCTCCAACCTTATTCTTACTTTTCATTAACGATCTTCTCCACTGCACTTCTAACTCTGTTCACTCTTAAGCTGATGATTCAACTCTGCATTCTTCAACTCATTTCAAATCTGCTCCCTCTTTTGCTTCTAGACTTTGCTTGCTCGTTGCTCTCAACTTATCCTCTTTTCGCCTATTCACATTAGAACCTATCTGCGCAGTGAGACGATTATCTCTCTCGGTGTCAGTGTCATCTCTTTAGCGTCTATACACAACACTGTAAAATTCAACTCTTTAAAAAACTAAACTTCTTCACATCTCTTCTCTTAAAAATTACTTCCTTTAAGCTTTCTCTAATTCCTCTTCGACTCGGCCTTCTCTTCATACCTGTTATAATAACATTACACAATCTTCATTGCGGTTCTAATACGATTACATGAAACAACTCAAACCTGTCTCTTGATGAGACCACCACATATTACAATGGTGCTAAAGCGGCCTCTAAGAAAATGAGAGTCCTGTTCAGGTTGAGAATTTTTTCCTTCTCTTCCCAGGTTTTTTCTATCAGTTAGTCTGCCACACAATTAGTATATACATGGGAGTACTAATATTATTACGTTCACTTGTATGGAGTACTCGCCTCCTACAATTATGGGGCTCCGGCTCCTCCTCTCTTCTGGATAGGGTTGAGTCAAAAGCTAAGAGATTAATAAACTGTCCCCTACTTTCTAACTCACTTGACCCTCTGTCTCTGCGACGTGACGTTGGCGCGCTATCTCTTTTCTACAGTACTACAATGCAGGTGCTCGGGGAATTGGCCTCTCGCATTCCTCCCGTTGGTCTCTCGTTGCAAGGGTGCCCTTCTTTATTTTGTGTGACGTAGGTCCCAGGCTGCCGTTGTGGTACCTCTTCTTTCCAGCCACCTCTATTCTGTTGAATTCTCTATCATCATTTTTCCTATGTATTTAATTTTCCACTCTTCAAGGCTTCCGTCTCGCCCACCTGAGGGCTGTGCTTAGTGTGTGTGTGTTTGAATGAGCTTTGTGCATTGTGTGTGCCCCCTCCTTGAAAGGGCTCTGTCCGTGAGTGGTGGCGTTATGTAAAAAAAAAAAAAAAAAAAAAAAGGGGGGGGTAAAGGAGTTATTGAGGGATAGTGGGCTGGGATGGGAGGAGGGTTTGCGATTAACGGAGGACAGGAATGAATTTGGTTAGGGGATGAATTCTGGTAAGTTGTGACTTGTGGTATTGAACAAAGTTGGGAGTAGAAAAAAAAAATAAATTTTATATATATATATATATATTAATTAATATATATATTTATTATATATATATATATATATATATATATATATATATATATATATATATATATATTATTATATATATATATATATATATATATATATATAATATATATAATATTAATATAATATAATATATATATAATTAATTAATATATATATATTATATAATTATATAAATATAATATAATATATTAAATATATATATTTATATATATAATAGTAAAATTGTACACACAATCTTACAACAAAGCTTAGGCTTCCATTTATAGACATTTAATTCTAAGGCAAATTTGATATGAGCTGATATATATTATATCAATAAATTATCAATAAGTAAGCGCATTAATTAGCGCATGGCTTATGTAGTGAGTTATCTTATTAGTGTGTATGTATATATACCATATATTTAATATATATATATATATATATATATATATATATATATTATATATATATATATATATATATATTATATATATAATATATATATATATATATATAATATATCTATATATATATATATTAATATATATATATATATAATAATTATATATAAGTAGTAGTATTATCTTCAGTGGTAAGGTAGTAAACCTATATTTGAAAATGGTTCAAGTGAGTTTAATAATTAAAAAACACAAATACAAACAAATTACAAAAACACAAAATACAAAAGATGCCCCTCCCTTACATAACACAGAAACCTCCATCACATCACCTCTCTCAAGCTCTCTGAGAGACCTTTGGACAAGGCCGGCGGCCGTCGCGGATTTCCAAAAAGCAGTGTGGCCATTCCAATGAAGGAAAGTCCAGGGAAATAATTTTTATATTATATTATATATAATATACTATATATATATAGTATATACTATATATATATATATATATAAAAGCCTTTCGATACAGTCTGGCAAAAAGCTTTGATTTCTAAACTTCCCTCTTTCGGTATCTATCCTTCAATCCGTGATCTCTCTAATTTCCTTTCTGGTCGTTCTATAGCAGCTGTTGAAGACTGCCCCCATTCTTCCTTTAAATCTATTAATAGTGGTGTTCCTCAGGGTTCTCTCCTATCCCAATCACCATTTCTGCTTTTCATTAATGACCTTCTTTCCATTACCTCATCTCCTATCCACTCCTATGCTGATGACTCCACATTTCATTACTCCTTTCAATTTTATTATTACATTTATATTCTCTATAACAGCATTGATAGACTCGAGAGGGTAAGCCATTGAGGTAAGCTACACCGCTTATAATCTTATTATCATAACTGTATTTTCTATATTGTAGCAGAAGAAAACATCTTAAGTTGTTTCAATGTACCTCAAAACTACTATTAATAGTTCCTCCATCTACATCCATATACTTCTGACCACTAATCTTATTCCAACCATCAAGTTAACAATTGATGTCTTCTTCAAAAAACACACAACTATTCCAACAACTCTTATCTCCAAGCCTGTATTTAATATTTTATTATTTATTATCTATTACATCTATTCATTAATGCAATATTATGGATCTTTCTCTTGTAATTCATTTTCATTTCTGAGATATAATGATTAAATCATGAATCATTTTAACTTGTCATCTTCTAGATGACTTTGTCTAAATTACTGAGAGACTTCTACTGAATTCAAGCGTTTGTGATGAGTGATAGTTATCAGATGATGAGGCGAGACCCTTTCTCAGAAATATATTCACAACTTCACTGACACATTGCCACACTGTCTTCTAGCCCTTTTCTCTCTATGGTGGGTTATGTATTTTCCACGCCTAACATTTCTATTTGGGTCGCATCATAGCGTGAACTGCCATTTCTGCGGCTAACGAACCACACGGCAGTAGTTCCACTCACACAGCTCATCTCCTTGATAGAAAGGGTGGAGTTTCGAGCTTTTCGGTTCTATTTACATATATCAACTCTATTTCCTGCCCTTATCATTATCCTACTCATTTATCACAATCTCTTTCTTTGCACATTCTCGAATTTATAATGATTCCAATCACTATCTTCTTTTATCAACATAATCGAGTCTATTATTACAACAGTATATCTCAATATATCTTTTATCTCCATACTTTAAAACTATCTCTTCATTATCAGTTACATTTTATACCTCCTCTAACAAAGGTTAGAAATAGGATAGTCTTGTCTTAGACGGCTACACACCAGCGACTTGTCCTACCCCTACTTCTAAGGTCTCCTCATTCATCTCCAAGATCTCCCTACATTGCACTTACCAATACTTACTACAATATCACATAAACTTACAACCCATATATATATATATATGTATCTTATATTCTGCTACTATCTAATTCCTACATATTCACTACTTTAACTGGTAAGTCTGGATACTAACAACGCCCTTATCTATTTTTCTTTTTCAAACTCTCATTCTGACTTATGCTACATAACTTTACTCTACAAATCAGCCGTGTATTCATAGACCTAATTATTACTATAATTTCATCTTCTTTCGACCTTATTAGAATAGTGAGTAACGAAATGTTGTATCGTCCTCACGACTCCTGTGCTGGGATGTAGTAGAAGGTACTTGTGCTAGATTACTCCGTACAGCTAATAACAAGCAGACATCACGGATCATCTTCAAATGAAAAACCACACAAATTATAAGCAGACTTACCAACTATTGACAAAGATGCCACGCATGTGCGAAGAGCTATGTAAATGTAAATTCTTTTCAACCTTACCAATTTTATGATATTTTTCTTACCTTTTTTGAAAATAAATTTTGATTGATTTCAATTTATGGGGTAATTTAAGTATGTGATAAAATGTTGCATTGTTTAGATTGCATGTTCAGATACAACATTTCTGCTGGTGAATGCAAACATTTAGATGTTAGAGTTTTCTCCACGAAAAACTTTCACATCTATTATTAAATAAACAACCCCAGTAAGAGATAAAGGGCAATCCTAATTAGGAAACTACTAATGGTGTAGCCAAAAGTGATGACAAGAGACATCCTTGTTGGAAAGCCAAGACATCAAAGATTGTAATTCTTTTCAGTAAGGATCCAAAATCACAGATTACGTGAAGGGGAGGTGTCTATTATTGATGCCTGAGTAAAAATTTTGTTTT
>SEYY01007028.1:10000-14167 GCA_009176605.1 Armadillidium nasatum | reverse complement strand
CAGTAGTTTTTGAAATATTTAACGAGATCAAAGTGCAGTCTGACCTATTAACTAAATACAGAGAATAAATAATTACAATATTTTTAATAAAAACTTTTGTATTTTAATGAGAGTTCTTTAGAAATACAGTTAATCTCGTCTTATTTAAAACATTTATTTTAATCTCCTTTAAAGTAGGGCAAAAAATGCGAAAGCATTTTTCTTAATTCCTTAGATATTATTTATCAAAGGCCTTTATTTATCGTTTTCAAAACACAAGAACCATAAATTACAATAAATTTTCATAAAACAAATATCGGATAAATAATTTCTGCCTCGTTCTGTACAGAGAGTTAAAAAAGATAAAAAGATCTATGGGTGAAAGCTATATTTAGAAAAAATAAACAAAAATATACCCTTCATATTCTCTCTCTCTTGTTTTATTTTCTCTTTTGAAATACGAGCTTGATGCGTTTTGGAGGATAAAACTAAAATAAATATTATGTATTAATAAACTAAGTAGTCTTAGTATAAAAATCGCACGTTTTACTATAATATAGCCTATGTTTTATTAAGCTTTTAAAAAATCGTATTTTAGAATATTGGTTTTTATCATAGACAATGGTTTTTATATATATAAAATCATACTTCCATCTTTAAATGAGAAAAATCTTCTATTAAGCTTGTCTACTATGGTGAAGTTCTTTTTCTCCAAATACTCTATTCTTTTTATAAGTGATGCTGATAAATCGATTTTAGTCTTAATTTTAATTTTAATTTTATTATTATTATTATTATTATTATTATTATTATTATTATTATTATTATTATTATTATTATTATTATTATTATTATTATAAATTTTATATTTTGATTATATTTTTAAAGCAAAACTTTGCAAAATTTAATTAGTGCTGATGACGGCCCAAGATAAGAAGGTTTGAAACGTTCACAGTTTATTAAATGAGTATGTAATAATGGCTTTAACCTTTTTAATTAGAGATTAAAGTTCACAAGGAATATATATATATATATATATATATATATATATATATATATTATATATATATATATATATATATATAATATATATATATATATATATATATATAATATTATATATATATATATATATATATAGTCAAAATTACTATTTGCTTGTAATTTTATTATTTTACTCTATTTTATTTAATATTTAATTTTCATTTGTAATTTTTTTTTGAAGCTTTTAATTTATTTTTCTTCTTTTCCTTCGATTTCTTCTTCATAATCCTGAAATTTGTTCCGAAACTCATTTCGTGAACCATCTTTCATTTTGGAACCAAAGTTTTAAGCTTTCGTTAATAACACTTGAAGTTTTCATACCTTTACTCACTCTCTTTCTAATTTTTTTATTATATATATATATATATATATATATATATATATATATATATATATATATATATATATATATATATATATATATATATATATATATATATATATATATATTATGCCATTTGATTACCTTTTTCATTTTCTACATTGGAAACAATTTTTTTTTTTGTGTTGTTGTAATTTTCATATCCCCTTTTTACCCTCACGCCACTCATGGTTATTTTGTTATGATAATTTTTCTGTGTGTGTGCAAGCTGGTAAGTATCCCATAAGTTTTCTAGTTCCTCTTCTGTGCGACTTCATGTTGATGCTCAAACATGAATTGTGTTAATTATATATCTACTTGTAAATTGAAAAACTAAATTAATGATGTAATCTTAAATTACATGGATACGGAATCGTACTCCTTTCTCTAGCCTATCATTATTTAGTATGTTGTTTAGTATATGGCCATTTTATTTTTCCTTACTTTGTACAATTCTTCTGTTTCAATTAATCTTTTCTAGGTAGTTCATCACTTAAACTACTTTCTTCTCTCTAAAGACGATACTCGCAGTTGAATTGCTAGATTCATTTTCCAGAGACAGTTTGTACCAGACTTGGGATTTCAGTACCAACTGTAGTCCAACAAATGATGGAAGCGTGAAATGAATATAAAAAGCCTTAATCCATATAGTCAGAGCATTGCAAAACTATATATAACCAACTTAGAATACTTGAATAGAAATGCTTAATTAACATTTAAATAATTTGAAGGTAGTTATACAGTGTAAATCAAAAGATATGTTAGATAAGGATATACAATCGTACCAAAATTACTTGGAGCAATGTAAGAGGAAATATTCTGGATACAAACTTGGGAGAGTATAGGATATTTAAAAAATATTTGTCTAAAGAGTGAGTTTTAACTGCAATGATAAATGTTTGAGACTTAGACCATGGACATTAGAGCAAAATAAAAGCTAAGGGTAAAACCGAAAAATTTAGAGAAATGGATACTTGTAATAAAGCGTAGGAACAAAATTAGATTAGATTGTAAGGTTGGTGGATTCAATCAAGTCCCTCCTCCCCCACCTCCCTCACTCTGATCTAAATTTTAGATATTTAGTGACATAACTTTCTATATTTAGAATTCTTGATCCAACCAGGATTGTTCTAGCAAATGAATTTTTAATAGCATCGGGCTTAGATATTTTGTCAGAACCAATATCTTTGCCAGTCTAATTCTTTGAGATCATATAGAATGTATGGCTGTCTATGTTGTTTTGCAACAGAAAAGTCATGTCACTCTCTACCGGAGCTGCGGACCCGATGAATTTTTTGTCGACTCCAGATCTAGCTCCGGTTCTGGCTTCATAATTTTAAACTTATACGGTTTCAGACTCTGACTCCGAATCCGACATCATTTGCAGTGTTTTATATTGTAAAACATACTTCTTTTTTTTTGTTTCGTCTCCGGCTCCACCACAAATTATTTGTTCCTCCTCGGACTCCAGCTCCATTCAAAACTTTTCGGCTTCTCAGCTCCAGCTCCGGATTTGCAACCAACTTTCAACTTGCCTTTTTTTGAGATGATATCTGACTAGTAAGTGGCCAGTGAAAAGTTTTGTTAGGAGTCTTATTTCGCACCAACTCAGAGTATGCATTTCTTTCCCTTTTCTGGCAGAGTGTCAGATCAGATTTTTCGTCTGTCTGAGAATGGGGATGAGTGTCCAAAAATATTTCATGCCTCGTGTTCCATTGTCTCAGCTGTTCCTTCATATGTTTTTTTCAATGCCCACAAAAGGGTTCTGAAGCAATCAGGGCAATCTTCTCAACTTTCCTAAGCAATCTACCTCTCCACTGCTTGGTATATTCTTGATACAACCTAGTTCCTCTGGAGACATAACAGAGTAACTCTGTTGAATAGAGGTAGTTACTGCATGATAGACTGGCATTCCAAGTTCTGTCTTGACTCAAGATTCTGTATATTTCTGTAAATTAATGAGGATTGGTGTGCGTATGAGGTGGTGAGAGTGGAGTAATGAGGTAGTGTGGAGGTGGAAGAATTCAAAAATTCAGAGAATGTTGGTGGGGAGAAAGGAGGGATAGAAAAGGCAATAAAGAAAAGAGTGGTGGAAGGAATGAAAGTGATGGGGACTAAGGAAAGTACGGAAGAATGAATGTTTGAGTGTATGTGTCTACCATCAGTAGTGTATGTGTCTACCATGGATGATGAATACTCAGGGTAAGAAAAAGATTGAATGTATTTGAGAAGAAGAGATTGAGAAGGGTAGATAGGATCAGAAACGAAAGAATAAAGGAGATGTGTGATTGGAGAAAGGGAATGGTGAATATAGCAGAGGAGGATGTACTAAGGTGGTTTGGATATGTGTGTAGAATGGATGAGGACAGAATGGTCGGCAGAGTGTTTAAATCCGAGGTTGAGGAAGGTAGAGGAAGAGGAAGATCAAAGGGCAGATGGATGGATGGAGCGAGAAAGATTTTAGGAAAAAGGGTTTTGAGTTTTGACGAGGGTAGTGGAGCTGAGGAGGACAGAGAAAGATGGAAGGCGGTGGTGAAAGGTGAGGTGTGTTTGTGCTCGTGTGAAGGAACTATAGTGGGCACCACTTCGCGAAATATATATATATATATATATATATATATATATTATATATATATATATATATATATATATATATATATATATATATATATATATATTATATATATATATATATATATAAAAGAAAGAGAGAGGGAGAGAGTTTATCTAATATTTTTGAGTGTGCACATTTTCACACTTTTGGCCAATTTTTAGATTTATTA
>SEYY01007028.1:5000-7500 GCA_009176605.1 Armadillidium nasatum | reverse complement strand
CTAATAATTGGGTAAGAGAAACCGTTTGATCCTTCCAAGAAAGTTCAAAAGAAAAGGGAATAACACAAATTTTAAGTTCAGGGGAGATTTTGACTTGTGTATTTTCAAAGATGTATGGAAAGTTTTGTTGAGTAGGAAGATGAAAGACTAAGTTTTTGAAACACTAACAACAATCATATTTTCTTTTCTTCTCTCAAAAATATGAAAAGGATCACAGACCAGTTGTTCCGATGGTACCTTTCCAGCATCAGTAATTTGCTGTTGAGAAAAAATTTTCTCCATATGAAAAGAGCAAAAAGTGTGAAGTCAGCAACATTGGAAGAAATAAATAATGAGATGACAAACAGAAAGTCATTACTTGGGGACTGGGCAAGAACTTTGCTGAAGAGAATTTTTGATAGATATAAAGGAAGAACGGTGACCATCTGCAACAGTTACTTTAGAAGAACTGGGAAAAAGTAGAAAGTTACATACAGAAGGATAGATACCGAAAGAGAGAGGTATAAAATACAAAGTTCTATGCCAGACCAAATCAAAAACCTTTGATTTGTGCAACACTACAGTAAGCGATTCACCCAAAAGCCGAAGAGCAAAGGATCAAGAATAAAAAAAAAAAAAAAGAAAGTTCATAAGTCGAACACTCCTTCAGAAGCGATACTGGTTATATAAGAAGAGATTAGAAGATTAAATATTGTTCTAAATCTCTCTGTTTACAATAGATTAAAAAAACTTTGAAAACTACAAAGTTCTTTAGCTTAAGGACCTTTGTTAAAAGGTTAAGAGGGATTTCTACTTTTCGGCAAAGGTTAGATGAGCGCATATTTCCATCTGGAAGAAAAGTTGAACTAGCTTGGCAGAGACTAAATATTTACTATAATAAATTACGTTCGTAAATACATTACAAATCATCACAGGAGGGATATCTTCAGGATTACTTGCGTTCATGATTTAACATTTGAAGAGTAAAAAAATTACGTTTTTATAAATAAAATTGAGTTGTAGAAAGGTGGAGAAGGGGGAATAGCTCCGGAATCGTATAAAGTAAAATTATAGGAATAAGTTTTAGGAAAGAATAAAGCTGTACCAGAAAGTAAGCACATTACCGTCGAAGGAAACATGAGGCGGTAAGTAGTTAAGAGTGTAATTAGTGCTCACTTTTTTATTTGCAAAATAAGAAAGAAAGACGAAAAGCATAACTGCATTTTCTATGGAAAAAGAGAGTATTAAGTATTACACAAAACATATTGCACGAAATAAAATATAATTAGCAAGAGATTCTGAAATTTAGAAACTACGGCAATTACTAAAGGCAGTATATCTTTGACTAATAGCACGAGAACAAACAGAGTTAAGTCAAATTTTTTGAGTTGATAGGAAAGAGATATGATATATGCCTCCATCCCTGTAAAAATTACAACTGTTATTATTAAGAAGTAGTACTCATCCTAAGGGATATCAAAGAGACAAGACATCCAATTGGATCAGTTATTTACAGCAAAGTGATAAAAGCATTTTCTCGCCAAAGATAATGTCCGTTTCTGAAGAAAATGGGAAGAGACAGAACAGGAGACAGAAACACAAGATGACCAAAAGAACTCTGAGGTAAAAAGATTTGTAAACTGTAAGAAGAAGGATAGAAACTAAGAATGAACTAGTATATTGGGTTAATCAAAAAGATGAAGAGAGATACAGGTAAGCTGTTGTTTTATCTGTTTAATTAAAGGTTGTGATATGGAAATGTAAAGCAAATTCCGTAGCTGTTTCTTGAGAATTAGCGTAAAGCCATTGTTGGTGGGAAACATTGAAGTTCCTGGAAATGATTTCAGCGAACAGAGTTTAGATAGTCAAAGAATTTAGTAGTGTTAGGAAAATTATTAGATATATAAACAGAATAGATGAGTTTAATTGTAGATTGGAAAGAGGTCAGTGGAAGAGAATTCTGTACGTTTGCCTAACGGCGACACTGTTGCCATTGGGTTCGAATCCTAACGTGCAGAAAAATTTCCTGTCTTATTGTTGTTAATTTTGTCATAACAGATTTAAAGGCTGACATGACCTGATACACGGAGTTTGAAGGTGTATAAGTCATAGGAAGTTGGGATAAATATATATATATATATATTATATATATATATATATATATATATATATATTATACTATATATATTTATATATATATATATAAATATATATTATAATGTGAAAATTTCGTTACTAGGAAACCATAATTTGGGGGAAAATGTCAGAACCAGAATTGAGTGAATCTGTCAACGTAATTTCTTATAGTTGCCAAACTTTTCAAAACTTAATTAAGCCTCCTTTTTCTTCAGTAAAAGACTTAGTTATGTAATATAAAGTAATAAATAAGATTCTTTTTAAAGTGGAAATCTCTTTAAAATGAGTACTTAAATTATTAACATTGAGGAATACGGAAAAATCTTTTATACAAATGTTGCATCGCCGTACAAAACACACACACACACACACACATACACACACA
>SEYY01007027.1:0-20604 GCA_009176605.1 Armadillidium nasatum | reverse complement strand
AGAAGAAGAAGAAGAGGATAAGAAGAGAGAAGTCGCCTGGAGGTTTGGAAGGAGTTATGAGAAGGAGAGGGAGTTTAGTTTTTCTTTACATGTTGTATATGATGTTTTCGTTTTTCAGGTTTTCAGGATATTGATAAAGTTAAGGTGTAGGGTCATAGACTTCTCCCTTTTAATATATTTGTGATAAGTTAATAAGTTAATATTAAGCTTAAAGTTATTTAGTTATAAGTCGTAGAGTGTGCAACTCTAATAGAAAAAGGAAGATTTATTTTTTAAGCAGTAACTAGGAACAGAGTACAGGCAGATTAGATATCAGGGTTGTCTTTTTCACGGTGGGGTATCTGGGTTGCTATAAGTTCTGAGCGCTCAGTGTTGTAGTTGTCCTGGGGGCCGTAGGGTGGATTGGACTAATCTCTGTTATCTGATTTGGTCTCAAGAAAGGACCACTAAGAAACAGAGGATTCCTACAAGGTAAGCTTTCTATCTCTGTACTGTATCAGTGTTACCTAGGCTAGCTTTATTCAATAACTTGAATAAAGATAATAGAAATAGATAATAATTGGAGAGGCCCTGCTAAAGTCATAGGTAGAGATGGGAAGACGGTGATAGTAAAACATGGAGGTACTTTGCGAGAAATTGATAGAATTCATATTACAAGGTTAGCGGGTATTGAACAGAAAGATGAGAGAGAGAGTGTTGCAGTAACGAATGAAGATGATAATGACCTTAGTGAAAAGGTGGATCAAATAGGGGATACAAAAAAAACGAATAATTTCATAGAAAATGAGGAAGGCGAGTGGCAGGAAGTGGAATATTATAGAATGCAGGAAGAGGAAGAACAACATAGAGAGGAGGATGAACCAGATGAACCAGATGAGGAAAGAAGGGTGCCGCCATAAGTCAAGGTTGGAAAAAGGTATAAAGCTACTAAAAGAGAAAGTGGGGATAAAGTGAAGGTTAAAATACTCAGTAGAGCAGGGAAAGCTACAAGGAAATGGAGTGATAGTTTTAATGTTCAGAACATTGAGAATGGAGAAGAGGGTTGGATCGACTTTAGAGACCTAACAGATGTAGAGGAAATCAGCGACCAAGAAGAGGTATGGCTGGGTAATAGTCTGCAAAGTGAAAGAGTTTTAAGTGCGAAATTGTGTGAAATAGAGAACTGGGAAGAAAATGATGTTTTTAAAAGGGTAAAAGATAAAGGACAAAAGAGAATATCCTTAAGATGGGTGATTACAGAGAAGATTCAGGATGGAGAAGAGAAATGTAAAGCAAGATTAGTTGCTAGGGGTTTTGAGGAGGAAGGAGAGGAGCTGGTAACGGAGTCACCAACATGTTCAGGAGAAGTGTTGAGGATGTGCCTGACTATTATGAAAATGAAGGGATGGAAATGTAATTCCATTGATATTAAAACAGCGTATTTACAGGGAGACAGAATAAAAAGGAAGGTTTGGGTTATTCCTCCCAAAGAGGCTAAGGAGAAAGGATTATGGGAGTTAAAGAAGACAGTGTATGGGTTAAAAGATGCAGCAAGGGTATGGTTTGATAAAGTAGTAAAGATTATAACTGAGTTGGGAGGTGTGAAGAGTAAGTTAGAACCAGCGTTATTTGTTTGGAAAAAAGAAGGAAAAATGATAGGTATCATGTGCACTCATGTTGATGATTTTTGTTTTGGAGGCAACAAAGAGTTTTTTGAGAATATCATTGGAGGCATTAAGAGTCGATTAAAGATAGGAACGGAGGAAGTGTCTGAATTTAAGTATATTGGGATAAATATAGAAGAAAGAGAGGAAGGAGTTTGGTTAGAACAGAACAAATACATCGACGATATAAATATACCTGAAAGTAGAGATTTCTTTCGGAAACAGAGAAATGGAAGGAAAAGAATTAACTCTATATAGATCATTGGTAGGTCAAATGAATTGGATCAGCTGTCAGACAAGACCAGATCTATCTTATTATGTAAGTGAAAGGAGTAGGTACTTTCGTGGAGGTAAAGTAGAGGAAATGAGAAAGGTGATAAACATACTAAAAAGAGCAAAAAATATGAGGGTAGGTGTTATGTTAGGTAAACTAAAAGACAAAGTAGAAATAGAAGTTTTTACAGATGCATCATATGGGAACAGTATCGATGAAAGTCCCCAGATAGGCTATATAGTAGCATTGAAGGATAATGAAGGTAATAGAAGCCCGATTGTATGGAAATCGAAATGTGTCAGGAGAGTAGCAAGATCCACAATTGAGGCTGAAGCTATAGGTCTGATAGAAGGTATTGAGGCAGGTATTTTTTTAAGTGAATGTTGGTTGGAAATGATGGGAGGCGATAGATTAAAAGTAAAGGTGTATACCGACAGCAAAACACTAAAAACTGCCATATACTCTGAAACTAAAGTGTTAAGCAAAAACCTAAGGATAGATTTGGCATGGATTAAAGTGGGTCTTAGAGATGGAGAAGATTGAAGGAGTAGAATGGGTAACGGCAAAATGTCAAATAGCTGATGTATTTACGAAAGGTAGAGTTGATAGTAATTTGATTAAAGAGTATGTAGAGGGGAAGAGAGGAGGAGAGAGAAAGGTATAAGATTGTATATTTTTGTTAGGTGTAAGAAGAGAGAAGAAGAAGAAGAAGAAGAAGAGGATAAGAAGAGAGAAGTCGCCTGGAGGTTTGGAAGGAGTTATGAGAAGGAGAGGGAGCTTAGTTTTTCTTTACATGTTGTATATGATGTTTTCATTTTTCAGGTTTTCAGGATATTGATAAAGTTAAGGTGTAGGGTCATAAACTTCTCCCTTTTAATATATTTGTGATAAGTTAATATTAAGCTTAAAGTTATTTAGTTATAAGTCGTAGAGTGTGCAACTCTAATAGAAAAAGGAAGATTTATTTTTTAAGCAGTAACTAGGAACAGAGTACAGGCAGATTAGATATCAGGGTTGTCTTTTTAACGGTGGGGTATCTGGGTTGCTATAAGTTCTGAGCGCTCAGTGTTGTAGTTGTCCTGGGGGCCGTAGGGTGGATTGGACTAATCTCTGTTATCTGATTTGGTCTCAAGAAAGGACCACTAAGAAACAGAGGATTCCTACAAGGTAAGCTTTCTATCTCTGTACTGTATCAGTGTTACCTAGGCTAGCTTTATTCAATAACTTGATGTAAGTTTACATAGTTTTCGAGTAATGATAAGGTTTCTTCGACTGGTACGTTTGTTATCATTACTTAAAAACTATGTAAACTTACATCAAGTTACGTTCGATCTACCATACGCAGCAATTAAACTACTCATCAATTTAGTAACAGAGCATGCACATTTCTCTTTCAATGACCAATATTATTCACAGAAATCGGGATTAAGTATGGGATCTCCACTCTCTCCCATAATAAGCTGTATTTTTCTTGAACTGATAGAATCACAATATATTTTCAACTTTCCGGAATACATCAATTGTACCTGGATACGCTACGTGGACGACATACTATTTATTCATCCAAAAACTTTTGACATAGAAAAATTTCATAACTTCATTAACAACATAACTCCTACTATTAAATTCACCATAGAACACTCAAACAATTACACACTACCATATTTAGATATACTAATAAACTGGCAATCAACTAATAACAAACTTTTCAATATATAAAAAACCTACTCATACCCCGAAATATATTCACTGGTATTCAAACCATAGCACTAATATTAAAAAAGGCTTCATTACTACATTAACCTTAAGAGCTCTCCGTATCTGTAGTCCCCAAAATCTTAACACTGAAATTAAAATTATTACTGATACCTTCAAAAAGTTAACCTACCCTTTTAAACACCATCTATAGCAGTATCAATAAAGCCAAAAAAATATATAGTAATAAGGAAAATAATTCAAACAAATAATAAATTTAATAAATACAACAAAACCTTAGTACTAAATTCAGGTATTAACATTAAACACGAAAACATTAACATTGTAACTAAATAAAATAACACATTAAAAAAACTAATTGTACCAAAACTAGACAATAAACAAGAATCCGGTATTTATGGCATCCTGTGTAACATATGCAATAAAGTGTACATCGGAGAAACGATTGATATAAACAGACGGAAATATCAACACTCGTATGACTTACGCACCTATAACCAATCTTCACCATTAATATGTCATCTACAAAAAGAAGGACACTTGATAAAAGCCGATAACCTAAAAACATTAAAATATATAAAAAATCACAACTATCGCAAGTTCTATGAAAGTTCATATACAATTAAAAATAGTAATAATTTCAACAGAGACGGTGGCAACTATAAAATCGACAACATCATAAATGACTACTTGAAGCAATCTGCATCATGTGATAACATCACGCACACCCTAGAAGAATGGACAAAAGAGAGATTAGAAACAAACCAACCAATTCAACAGTAAAGATTTGAAGTGAAAATAATACGTCATTATTCTCAGACATACCCTGAAAGAGGTGGACTGACATAGGCCATGAAAGCTAGGATTTGTCTAAGATAATACCATCAATTAATGTATAACTACAAATAAAGTTGATTTTAAGAAATGTTTTATAATATTAATAAAGTGATAATTAGGGAATAAGAATATTCAAATATATATATATATATTAGGGATGGAGTGAAGTATCGGTATCGGCAAGTATCGGCATATTTTCCGATACCGGTATCAGCCTTTTCAGTATCGGTATCGGCAAAAAAATTGTATTGGAGTAAAGTATCGGTAGAGGTATCGGTAGTAGTTTCGCAAGTATCGGCATATTTTCAGGTATCGGGTATCGGCTTCAGGGAATTTTTAGGTATCAGTATCGGTCTCGGTAAATATTGGTATCGCTCCATCCCTAATTTATATATATATATATATATATATATATATATATATATATATATATATATATATATATATATATATATATATATATATATATATATATATATATATATATATATATATATATATATATATATATATATGATGAGCTTGTTTGAAGTTGAAGGAATATCTGCAAAATTATAGTGTTTGCTTAAAATTTGTAGGTCTTTATTTTTTTTATTTTATTTTTTTACAATTTAGCACCCCTCCCTGAAATTCCCTAACGCCTATCCATGGGGGCATTCCCCCCCAAATTAAGAACCCCAATACTATAACAAAAACCATATTTATTACCTACCAATACAAGGTCAACTGGCTTCTCATTAACATGTGAAAGAAAAGTATCTAAAGAATATCTGAGTCTGGTGGTGGTATGCATTCACTATCTGAAAATAAGAATTTTAATTACTGAAGCTTTTACTTTATCCTAATTATACCTTAATAATTTTTAATTTCTAAAGTTGTATTTGGAAATTTTGGACATAGAGGAAAATCTGGACAATGCCCAAGAACTGGCATTACAGTATTAAATATATTTTTTTTTAAGTCCTCAGATAATATAGCTTTATATACTGGATTATGAAACTTTTATATATAAAAAAAATAATTTTTATTTTCATTTACATATGAAAAATAATTTTTTTTAATCAAATGCTCTGAATAATTGAAGATTGCAAATTGATTTATATATTGAAGAAAATATTAAGGAGTCATCATGGTGAGTGAAACCGGTCTAGAACATCCTGAATATTTTCTATTGTAAGAATTATTAAGTGAGAACATTCTGGAAATACTTATGTATGTGGTTTATTGTGAACAAGTTGAGGTTTCATGAACACATTTTTATACTATTTTGGCCCATGCAAAATAATTTCATTCAATCTAACTTACATTAATGACATGTAAATTCTAAGTGGGAAAAAAAATTCCTGCTTAACAAATGCATGTACAGATGTACAGACAATAAAGAAAAATCCTCTCTCTTAAATGTCACACCTTTCTAACTCAATATTTTTGTTTATTCCAATAATTTTAGTGGTGGCTGCTATCAAATCTTATAAATAACACTATATATTTATCTTATTGTTTCACCTATATTTTTCATTTTAATTAATTACAGTTTTTGATTGATTAAATTAGATCACAACATACAAAATAGTTGAAAATACACACTTCATTTAAAAGTGTACGCTGATATGTATAGCCAAGAGTTACAAGAATCAGGACACTAAGAATTTTGCTGCTTTTCATTATATATATATATATATATATATATATATATATATATATATATATATATATATATATATATATATATATATATATATATATATATATATATATATATATAAACAGGGTCAATTATGAAAGTAATGTGCATGATTTTATTGTGACACGACTATCCATCGCAGTGGGGAAAATGAGTCAGGAAATGTTATGAGGGGTCTGCCCTTCCAATGTAGCCAGTCGTCAGTGTGCTCCGAGCAGTGTGAATGGAAGGACGTGCCTCCGCGTGAAGTGTTTTTAGACTTTGTAACGAGGCGCAATGGAGCGTTTACTTGAACAGCGATATTCAATCGTTTGGTGGTGCAGCTTGGAAAGAATGCAACCGAAACATTCCAGATGCTTCAAGAGGTCTTCAAGAACGACTGCTTGTCAAGGTCACAGTCCGGCAGATGGCACAAGGCGTTCAAGGAGGGCCGGGAGGAGATCGCCGACGAACCCCGTTGTGGACGCCCAACAACGGCCAGAACCGACGAAAACGTGAATCGTGTGCGCGAAGTTTTGCGTTCCGACCGTCGATTGAGCATCCAGCAAATCGCTGACACCCTAAACATGTCCACATTTGCGGTACATGGGATAGTGACCGAGGATCTGCAAATGCGCAAGGTCTGCGCGAAGCTTGTGCCGAAAGTGTTGAGGGAAGAGCAGAAAGAACTCGAGTTTTGCGCTGTCAAGAATTGTTGGATTTGATTCAAAATGAGCCGGACTTTCTTAACTCTGTCGTAACCGGAGACGAATCCAGGATGTTCGAGTACTACCCAGAATCGAAAAGGCAGAGCATCGAGTGGCACACAAAATCATCCCCCCACCCCAAGAAAACACGAATGAGCAAGTCACATCAAAATGATGATCATTGCCTTTTTTGACGTCAGAGGAATAATCCATTTTGTTTTACCGCAGGGACAAAATGTCAACTCAGCCTTTTACCTGCAGGTGTTCAAGAGATTGAAACGCGAGGTCGCGCGGGTGAGGGCTGGCATCAAAGACACGGTCAAGCTCCCCCATGACAAAGCCCCCAGCCACAAGGCCTTCATCGTTACCAATTTCCTGGCCCGGAGCAACACCCGGGTGGTCACCCAGCCCCCTTTCAGTCCCGATATAAAGGGAGCTATGAGTCAGAATTATTCATTATAAAATAATTTCTTATCAAAATTTTATTAACCTTATTCTATTGTTTTAATTTATATTTATGTCTGTATCTTACTAAGTATTTTTTTTCTTCTTAATATAAATAAAATAAACAGGTAAATAAATATATCCTGATCTCATACTCAAACAGTGGTCCATTATAGCAAAGAAAGAAGCCTTGTAAGGTTTATATATATTCAATTTTATTATTATTTTTTATCTTATTAAGAGTATTTATTATTTTTGTTTATGTTTATGGTTAGGGATTTTTAGGTATTATTTATTGTTTATTGGAAGGAATTATCATTATTTATTAGGCCTTATTTATTATTTTATTGTTGAGGAACACATGATATATTAATTTATTACTTATAAGTAGTTAAGAGGAAATAAGATTAATAATATTTTTTTTAGGCTTCTTATGCTTAGTCAAGACCCATGCAAATAAATTGAAAAATTGGAACACTTTGTAATACTCTATAATTAGAGCTTATTGTATCCCTCCCTATTAACCTACTAACTGATAGTAGAATTCCCATAAATTGAAAATTTCATAAAAGGAAAAATTTAAGTAAAGTTTTCTTTTCTACAATTATATTCTAGGATTGAGTATATCTTTATAAATGGATTTGAAAAGTTTCAGAAAGGAAACATTTAAGTTGTTTGTTTATTTTCTACTACGAATTTCCTAAAAATAAATATAATTTTATAAGTGTTAACATCATTTCACCACACAGCCCGGTCCAATAAAATAGGACTGGCCTTTGGGAAGGTCTATTTAGCTTCAACTACCGGCAAACTTCTTCAAACATTACAATAGCTGAATAAAGAAATTAAATTGAATTATATAGACCTTACATAATAGAAGTGCAACTAAAAATCATAAAACAACATGAATTCAGAAAATATAAGAAAGTAATTAAAGAAGAAAATTTCCCCTCAAAATCGAGGGCGCCAAAATAGATTTCTTCTTGATTTAATCTCTCTCTCTCTCTGTTTCTTTTTCCTTCTTTCCTTCTATATCTTGCTCCCCATTCAAATTCTTCCTGGA
Source organism: Armadillidium nasatum (assembly GCA_009176605.1). Classification (NCBI taxonomy): domain Eukaryota; kingdom Metazoa; phylum Arthropoda; class Malacostraca; order Isopoda; family Armadillidiidae; genus Armadillidium; species Armadillidium nasatum. The sequence goes on along the minus strand of SEYY01007027.1, from coordinate 12,257 downwards.
AATTTCTCATTTTGGTTAATGATCTTTTCTGTGTAGGGACTTTCCTTTGCTATCCGCTAGGCTCCCCCTAACACCGACTTGGCTCGGTGCAACTTTTTTTTGTTTCCATGACTGAAGAGAGAGCTGAAAGGAAAGCATTTGGAGTCCGTGGAAAACATCCAAAAACATGTCACAACATTCATAAGAGGCCTTCCAGGCATGGCAGACACATCTTCGCAAGTGTATTGATGCTGGGGGAGAGTATTTCAAAGAATTTTAAGCATTTGTACTGGTAGGATCAAGAAATATATTTTTCCCAGCAAATGCACATTACTTTCATAATGAACACTGTATATATATATATATATATATATATATATATATATATATATATATATATATATATATATATATATATATATATATATATATATATATATATATATATATATATATATATATATATTGTAGAAATTTGCAAATACGGCACCCAACCCTATACTTACAATCAGAACTCCACTTCATTTCCTTTTTGTTTATGAGAGCTAAATATCAATTATTATTTAGTTATGACTTGGATGTATGTTTGACAGATGTTAAATCAGCTTTTCTATCCTTTACAGATAAATAATTTATAAAACCCTATTTATCCTTATTTCTACATGTAGGCAAGTGGAGAGGGAGCAGGCTAATGGGGGTAAGTAGACCTAGTGACTCACCTAGGCAGTAAGTTGAGAGAGGGAGGGCTATAGAGGCAGATAGATGGTGTGTTGTAGAGAATAGGAGTAATAAAATTAGGATTATGAGGGACACGACCTATGACCTGCAGAAACAGGTTTAGCTGTCTTTCTGATGGGGAGGAATCTGAAGTGGTCAGTTGTGATGTCAGGTTTCACAAGAGGAAGACTGAGGCATTACTGATTTAAAAAAGTCATAGGACTTTTAGAAATAAGGATATAAGGAAACAAATGAGAATATGTTATCCAGGTGCCCGAGTAAATGATATTGTGGATAGAATAGATAGGGAGATTACAGATATGAATGTGAATGCAAGAGTGATTGTCCATGTTGGAACAAATGATATAGGTTATAGAAGGTCAGAGGAACTAATAGCAAGCTATAAGAATTTGATTGAAAGACTGAAAGTGGTAGGAAACACATAGTGTCAGGTATATTACCTAGGTTGGGAGCAGGGCTAGAATGGGAAAGTAGGGCCTTTGGTGTAAATGAAAGGGTTAGGAATTTATGTCTTTCAGAGAATATTGGATTTTTGGTCACTGGGAAGAATTTCAGGACAAGAATCTGTTTGCAAGAGATGGAGTTCGTTCACCTTAGTGGAGAGAGTGTGCAGCTTCTAAGTTACAGGCTGGAGAGATGTCTGCCAGGAAACTAGGTAAGGATAGGGGCGAAGGGCATAATATTCGCACTGCTAGTTGTGGAGATGGTGATTTTAATAATGACGGTGGGATTACTACTTACTAGAAACCAAGATGGAAAAGATTCATATAAGGACATGTTTAGTATGAAATTTTATGTTTTTACACAAATGCTCAGAGCTATAGAAACAAAAAAGATGAGTTGACTAGTTATATTATAGAGGAGAATCTCAACATTATTTGCATTATTAAAGCCTGGGTTAATGAGGCATTTTACGGAGACTCCCTACTGGAATATGAAATAGACAGATACTCATTTTACCTATACCAATGTAGAAGAAGGAGTGGTGGTGGTGTAGCACTATGTTAAAAGCAATATTGAATCAGTGTTAATAGCTGACATTAAAACAAATCAGGATGTGGAATTTCTGTGGGTACATATTCTTATGGATAATAAATCATACAGGATAGGAGCATTTTATAGAGCTCCTGATCAGAATCAAGTATTAGATGAAGAAATGGTGAAGGAAATCAAGGTAGCGTGTGAAAATAATGTAAAAGGGATAGTCATTATGGGAGATTTTAATTTTCCAGACAATGAGGGGAATACTTTGAGTAGTATGGTTAATAGAAGTTAAGTATTTGTAAATTGTATTCTGTACAACTTTTTGAATCAGGTGGTCCAAGAACCGACAAGGCATGCAGCATTGTTAGATTTAATTTTAACAAATGATCAAAATATGGTGAATGATGTCAAAGTTGGGGAGACTTTAGGAGCTAGTGATCATTATATTAGATTTAACTGGGATGTGAGGTCTGGGCCCAAAATGCAAGTCAATAGGGAAAAGATATTAGATTTCAGAAATGGAGATGTTAGCAAATTCTGAGCAATGCTCAATGAAATTGACTGGAATAAAGAGTTTAATGGTCAATATTGTTTCATCATGTGGGAATAATTCAAGCAAATATTGGCTACCATTCAGTTGGTGTGTTTTAAAGATAAACATATTAGGGTGGCGAATAGAAAACCTAATTGATGGAGTAGAGAGATAAAAGAGAAAATCAGTGAAAAGCATAGGTTTTAAAATATTCAAAGGTAGGAGCAGGGGGGAAGATTTGGAACATTATAAGAGAATTAGGAATGAACTTAACCAGTCAATAAGAAGAGCAAAGAGAATGGCAGAAATTAATATGGGAAGGAACAGTAATAAAGACCTGAAAAACTTTTTTAGCTTTTATAAATTTAAAAGTAAGGATAAGAAAATTGGTCCAATTAAAATTGATGGGTATTTAGTAAGTTCAAATATGGAATTGATTAATATTTTCAATGCTTATTTTGCATCAGTGTTTACTGAGGAAAGGTTGGATGGCAGTTTAGAGACTAATAGCTCTAGTATACATGTAATGAATAGGTGTACAGAATTCCAAATTGAGTTAAATGAAATCAGATCTTTACTAGAACATATTGACCCAAATAAGGTAGGTCTGGATGGTGTGTATGGTACATTTCTATAAGAGGAGTAGCAGTTTTGCAAAGGCACTGTATTTGATTTTTAAGCAATCTATTGCTTTTGGAGAGGTACCTGAGGACTGGAAAATGGCATATGTGGTACCCATTATTAAAAAGGTAGTAAGGAAGATTTAGGAAACTATAGGACAGTTAGTTTAACATTTCTGGTTGTGAAAATTTTGGAAAAGTTACTGAAAAGTCATATAGAAAAGAATTTAGATGATAAGATACTATATAACTCCCAGCATGGCTTTAGAAAGGGTAGATCATGTCAGACAAATCTACTAGAATTTATGGAATATATTACTGAATGTATAGACAGGGGTGATCCAGTTGATGTCATATATTTAGACTTTAGCAAAACTTTTGATAAGGTATCTCATGTTTGCCTGATGCAAAAGCTGTCGCAGTGTGGTATAGATGGAATGGTACACATTTGGATTAAAGAGTACCTCAGTATGGAATAATGATGGATATATAAAGCTTCAAGGTGATCTAGATAGACTTCTTAGTTGGGCAGAGAGGTGGAAAATGAACTTTAATAGTAAAAAATGTAAATGTTCTTCATGTAGGTTACTCAAATGAAGGATTTAATTATGAAATGAATGGGGGAGTAGCTTGAGACTGTGGACCAAGAAAAGGATTTAGGTGTGATTATTAGCAGTAATCTGAAGGTGGGTGATCAATGTTTGGAAGCAAGGAATAGAGCTAATAAGATGTTAGGTATAATTAATCGCAATGTAGTTTACAAGAGCAGGGGTTATAAAGCAAGACATATAATAGCTATGTTAGGCCAGCATTAGAGTATTGTGCACAGGTTTGGGTTCCTCATTTAAGAAAAGACATACATATGCTGGATAGAGTACAACGTTGAGCAACAAGGATGATTTCTGGCTTTGTAAATAAGAGCTATGAAGAGATGTTGAAGGAGTTAGGAATGTTCTCGGTTGAAAGGAGATTTCTCAGAGGGGATATGATAAAAGTTTACAAAATATTTGCATCTGACAGTAATACAGAGATTGAAAAATACTTTATAGTGGACCGTGGAAGAGTAACTAGAGGACATGATAAGAAAATTAAAAAAGAAGCCATGCCATCTCGATCTAACGAAAATACTCTTTCAGTAATAGAGTTGTTAATTTTTGGAATGGATTGCCACAAGAGATTGTGGGATATGATACAAGTTTACAAAATATTTGCATCTGACAGTAATACAGAGATTGAAAAATACTTTATAGTGGATCGAGGAAGAGTAACTAGAGGACATAAGAAAATTAAAAAGAAGCCATGACATCTCAATCTAAGAAAATACTCTTTCAATAAGTTATTAATTTTTGGAATGGCTTGCCACAAGAGATTGTTGACTGATTCTCTTGTCAAATTTAAAAGAGGGCTAGATAGATAAATGGATGGTTTAGGTATTATATGGTATAATGACTAAGAAAAATTGGCAGGTATATATGAATTTTTAGATCAACCTATGACTAAGCCTAATGGCAGTTTTTTGTAGTGGGTGATGGTTCATTGAATTTGAATTTTGTAAAGTTGATGTGACTGTAGGAGTGTAAGTATATGTTCTTCAGGAATCTAGCATGTGTCCCTATTTAAAGGCCAAAGGAAGGAATTTGCAGGACCAGGTGGATGCATGAAATTGACAAGTGTATCACATTGTTCAACTGAAATTTCATAAATGTTACCAATCCACCAGTGATTATCATATATACAAACAGCATATTGTCCTGGCTGAAGATCAGACACTTGCATGTTGAAACCATGTTCTTTCCCATGTGATTTACAAACATTAGCCATGAATTAAGTAGAGTCATTTGAAACCCTACTTACACATTTAATTTGAATCTATTGGTACAAACTGATGATTATCTTCAGAATCAGCAACTGTAGAAGTATTTGAAAATTGTTCTACCTGACGTAACCTTGCAAACTCAATATCTTTCAAGATAAAGAAGAACCTTATGTTACCCAATTTCCCAATGATTATAAATAAACAGGTGAAAATCAAAAGGAAATTGAGTAACAAGTTCCTCCCTTGATATAAAAAACCAACAGTGCAATCAACCATAAACTTGCTTGTTAACTATATTGAGGAACAAGGTTACTTACCATGGCTAGTGGAAAAAAAATTCCACTCAGTTTTGATGCTGAAATACTAATAATGATTACAAATTTTCAAAAAAATTTGTAATTTCTATATTGTGCAGTTGAACCTTCACTGAAGTATGTGACACATTTTAGTTCATCAAGTGTCATCTTTATGTTAGTTCAAAAATAGGTAAATTTGGGTTAAAAAAATTTTGTGGGCTATACTTAGGCTATAATATCTCATCAAAGAAGGTATTATGGGTGCTGAAATTTTTATAAACTAATAAAATGCAACTGTTTTAATAGAAATGCTTAGTATGAATCTTTGAAAATGTTTTGCCCAGGACTGTGGCACATCAAATTTGTCAATTTTTTAAAAAATGAATTTTTTCATGACTTTTCCATTAATTTGCTAAAAAACTATGCAACTTTCAGATTATGTTTAATTGACAAAAGTCTGTATATCCATGCATTTTAATAACCTTCAATTTGATAGTTTTCTCAAAAGTTGGTGATTTGTGTCATTTGACATTTTTAACATTTTGTCATTTTTAACATTTTTAACATTTTGTCATTTTTAACATTTAACATTTTTGTCATTTTTAACATTTTGTCATTTTTAACATTTGTCATTTTTAACATTTTAACATTTCATGGGAAATGGGTTGTGGAACCAAAAATTTGGCAGATCTTAGTTTCTAGGGCAAAGGAACATGTGTACCAAATTTTATTAAAATTGAAGATGGTCGAGTGGGCAGCACTAGTCCACTTCACATGGAATTACCCAAATTTTATAAAAAAATATACTTTATGATTTTGAATAAAGAAAATAAACACATACCTGAAAGTTGTAAGAGAAAAACTGTATCTCTCAGTAGCCATATTTCATTTAAATCTTTAGAAATATCTTTTAAATTAAGCTTCAAAAATGAACTGTAATAAACAAAATTATTTAAAATATTTACATAACAGATAGATATTAGTATTCACTCTAAATATGAAAATATTTAAAACTAAATACATTAAAATAGAAAATTACTTCCTTATAATTTTACAAGTTATTACTAGAAATTTTATTCATATCTTTGCTGGAAGGATATGAATAGGTTCATAGGCTCATGGTTCCTAAATAGAGTAAACCCATACTCATATAGGGATTTAACAGAACCTTTTGCCCCTTGTCTATGAAGGCACAGTTCAATTAAAGAAATACCCTAAAAGGTGCTCATAATTTTATTTTTTTTATTTTTGGTGCCAATATTGGCAAATTTCTGCACATTGAAATGGTACTTTAAAATAGTCAATAAGGTATTCAGCTCAGTAATTTTTTTTTTTTTTTTTTTTTTTTAAATATTGGTATATTTCTTCACATTGAAATGGAACTTAATTTTGTTCATTATTACATTGGAAAATACTATATATTAGTGATGGCATCCCCATCCGCACCAAAATCAACATCCGCATCCGCATTTTCGGAAATTCAACAACCGAATCCGCACATTCAAAAATTCAACATCTGCATCCGCACTTCTCCCAAATTGACATCCGCATTCGCAAATTAGAAAATATGACATCCGATCCATCACTAATATATATATATATATATATATATATATATATATATATATATATATATATATATATATATAATATATATATATATATATATATATATATATATATATATATATGTATGTGAATTGTAGATCAAGAGTGACGGTGAAGAGAGAACTATCGGATTGGTTTAGCATAGGAGTGGGGATTGAGACAGGGGTGTGTAATATCTACATGTTATTTAATCTATTGATGAATGGTTTACTTAGAAAAATGGAGAGAAGGGAAGAGTATTACGTTAAGAAATATGGAGGGTGAATGTGAAGTGAATGTTTTACTTTTTGCAGATGATGCGGCATGTGTTGGTGGCAGAATCTGGAGAAAAGATGAGAATACTTGTGAGAGAGTTTGAAAGGAAATGTGCAAACACGAGATTGAAATTCAATTCAGTGAAGAATAAAGTTATGAGGATTGGAGGTGGGGATGAGGAAATGTGGAGGGAGGAATTGGTTTGTAGAAGTGTGAGAATGGAAACTTGAGGAGGTGAATGAATTCAAATATCTAGTAATGTTGGGTGGAAGGTAAGGGTGGGACGGAAAAAGAAATAAAGAACAGAGTGGTAGAAGGAATGAAAGTATTGGGGGGCCTAAGAAAAGTATGGAAGAAAGGAAAAATTTCGAAAGAAATAAAGATAAGAATGTTTGAATGTATGTGTTCACCTTCTGTATTGTATGGGTGTGAAACATAGAAATGAAAGAATAAGGGAGATGTGTAAATGGAAGAAGGGTGTAATTGATAGAGAGGAGGAGGATGTGCTAAAATGGTTTGGACATATGTGAAGAATGAATGAGGACAGAATGGTGGGCAAGGTACTTAGATTCCATGTGGATAGAGGTAGGGATAGGGGAAGGCCGAAGTGGAGATGGATGGATGGAGTGAGAGAGATTTTGATGGAAGGAATTTGAGTTTAGAAGAGGGTAGAAGATTTGTAGAGACAGAGAGAGATTAAGGGCAGTGGTGAAAGGGGTTGAAAGGGGTTGGTTGTAAGGGAATTGTGGCGGGCACCACCCCACAAAAGTGGGAAAGGTGATAATGAAATATGTATGTATGTATATATATATATGTATATATATATATATATATATATATATATATATATATATATATATATATATATATATATATATATATATATATATATATATATATATATATATATATATATATATATATATAATGATGGCCTTCACATTCGCATCCTGATCAAAATTAACATCCGAATACTCATCAAAATTAACATCCGCATCCGCACTTTTTGAAAATTCAACATCCGCATTCGCACTTTCAAAAATTCAACATCTGCATCCGCATCTGCAAATTAGAAAAAATGACATCCAATCCATAACTACTATATATTTATTGGATCAAAAATTTTTAATTCAGGTATATATATATATATATATATATATATATATATATATATATATATATATATATATATATATATATATATATATATATATATATATATATATATATTCTTTCTTAATCCCTTGTTGAGCTTAAAATGCATCTGACAATTGAAGTTTCATTAATTTAACATTGAACAGTTATTTATTAATAGATTATTATTAAAACACAATTACTTAATGGTTGAGCTTTCGTGCTCTTAACTGAGTTCTGAAGATGTGACTCAGTTAAGAGCACGAAAGCTCAACCATTAAGTAATTGTGTTTTAATAATAATCTATTAATAAATAACTATTCAATGTTAAATTAATAAAACTTCAATTGTCGGATGCATTTTAAGCTCAACAAGGGATTAAGAAAGAATAAAACCAAGATTACGGTTACCTTTAGTAATCTATAAATAAAATATATATATATATATATATATATATATATATATATATATATATATATATATATATATATATATATATATATATATATATATATATATATTTTGATATATTGAGTGACAAATTTTTAATATCCCTTGATGCTGATGCAAATGTATACATTCCTATATATTAGTGATGGCATCCGCATCCGCACAAAAATCAACATCCGCATCCGCATCCGCATTTTCGAAAATTCAACATCCGCATCCGCATCCGCACTTTCGGAAATTCAACATCCGCATCCGCACTTTCAAAAATTCAACATCCGCATCCGCATCCGCATCCGCACTTCTCCAAAATTCGACATCCGCATCCGCATCCGCATCCGCATCCGCAAATTAGAAAATATGACATCCGATCCATCACTATAATATATATATATATATATATATATATATATATATATATAAATATATATATATATATATATATATATATATATATATATATATATATATATATATATATATATATATATATATATATATATATATATATATATATATATATATATATTTGCGAATTGTAGATCAAGAGTGAGGGTGAAGAGAGAACTATCGGACTGGTTTAGCATAGGAGTGGGATTGAGACAGGGGTTTGTAATATCTCCATGTTATTTAATCAATTGATGAATGGTTTACTTAGAAAAATGGAGAGAGAAGGAAGAGTATTACGTTGAGAAATATGGAGGGTGAATGTGAAGTGAATGTTTTACTTTTTGCAGATGATGCGGCATGTGTTGGTGGCAGAATCTGGAGAAAAGATGAGAATACTTGTGAGAGAGTTTGAAGGGAAATTTGCAAACAAGAGATTGAAATTCAATCCAGCGAAGAATAAAGTTATGAGGATTGGAGGTGGGGATGAGGAAATGTAGAGGGAGGAATTGGTTTGTAGAAGTGTGAGAATGGAAACTTGAGGAGGTGAATGAATTCAAATATCTAGTAATGTTGGGTGGAAGGTAAGGGTGGGACGGAAAAAGGAATAAAGAACAGAGTGGTAGAAGGAATGAAAGTATTGGGGGGCCTAAGAAAAGTAGGGAAGAAAGGAAAAATTTCGAAAGAAATAAAGCTAAGAATGTTTGAATGTATGTGTTCACCTTCTGTATTGTATGTGTGTGAAACATAGACGATAAGTGCTCGGTCGAGAAAAAGATTCAATGTCTTTGAGATGAAAGATTTGAGAGCGATATATAAATTGAGAAGGATTGATAGGATTAGAAATGAAAGAATAAGAGAGATGTGTAAATGGAAGAAGGGTGTAATTGATAGAGAGGAGGAGGATGTTCTAAAATGGTTTGGACATATGTGAAGAATGAAAGAGAACAGAATGGTTGGCAAGGTACGTAGATCCGATGTAGATAGGGGAAGAAGGGTAGGGGGAGGGGAAGGCCGAAGTGGAGAGGGATGGATGGAGTGAGAGTGATTTTGATGGAAGGAATTTGAGTTTAGATGAGGGTAGAAGATTTGTGGAGACAGAGATGGCGGGAGGTGGTGAAAGCGTTAAAAGGTAAGAATAGTTATGTTTATAAGGGAATTGTGGCGGGCACCACCTCACGAAAGTGGGAAAGGTGATAGTGAAATATATATATATATATATATATATATATATATATATATATATATATATATATATATATATATATATATATATATATATATATATATATATATATATATATATATATATATATATATATAATTAACATCCGCATCCGCATCCGCATCCGCATCCGCATCCGCATCCTCATCAAAATTAACATCCGCATCCGCATCCGCATCCTCATCAAAATTATCCGCATCCGCATCCGAACTTTTCGAAAATTCAAAATCCGCATCCGCACTTCGAAAATTCAACATCCGCAAAATTCAAACATTCCGCATCATCGCCGCATCCGCATCCGCACTTTCGAAAATTCAACATCCGCATCCGCATCCGCATCCGCACTTCTCCAAAATTCAACATCCGCATCCGCATCCGCATCCGCAAATTGGAAAATATGACATCCGATCCATCACTAATATATATAATAGGCTAGAGGTGAGTAATATATATATATATATATATATATATATATATATATATATATATATATATATATATATATATATATATATATATATATATATATATATATATATATATATATATATATATATATATATAGGGTGTCAAATTTTTAATATCCCTTGATGCTGATACGAATGTATACATTCCTATATATATAAAGGCTAGCTTTTCGTTTATATATATATATATATATATATATATATATATATATATATATATATATATATATATATATATATATATATATATTATATATATATATATATATATATATATACATAATTACCTCTGGTGGGCAAAGGTCAGAGGCCTACTAAAATGAGAAATCTAGTCAAATTTGGTCAAACTAAAGGTCGACATATACCAAAACATGGCATTTAAAAGTGTGTAAGTCATAGGAAGTTGGGAAAATAGATGAAGGGAGTGTGTTCCAGACTTTTCTAGAAGAGTACATGTAAGATTAAGCAAACTAGTTAAGTCTGGGGTCAGATAGTTGGACAGAAAAAGGATGAGACTGTGTAGAAGACGTGTCACTGTGTCCTTCTCAATGGAGGTGGTTTGCGTGAGAGTTCAGAAAAGCAGTGTCTAGGGATCGACTGGGGCCCCGGCCCCGGCTAAAAATCAAGGAAAACCGGGGTTTGCCTGCCGGGGTTGAAAAGGCAAATTTTACCTAAAGGAGTTCAGTTTCCAAAAAAATTTAATTTTCAGCAGATTCTCCTGAAATTTTCAGTGTGTGTAGCTTTTTTTTCCCGGTAAAGAAAAGTCCAATTCTAGCATTTTTCTGAGTCTATAACTGTTAAAGTTTTTTTGTGGAAAATTGACCATATTTCAAAGGAATGACGAGGCCAAACCACTTTTTAGAATGATCTGAAATTTGGACTGTATATTCAGAATTCTAAGTTCTACAAAAGCTTTTAACAGACTTTTGTTCCCAGATTTATAAAAAAAAAAAATGTTATAGGCCCAGAACTGACCATCTATCGAAAAACAATTTTTTTTCCTTTTAAATACACTTTTTCGGACAAAAATTTTTTTAAAAAAAAACTACAACTACAACATCTCTTATTTTTGGTGGGTATAGAGAAGAGGGATAGGGCTACAAATTTTTCTCTATATTATTCGATGCGATTCGTTGGTTTTGAGATATAGCCTCTCAAAAAAAGTTAATTTTTGACCAAATTTCAAAAACTCCCAAAGTTTGAGAGGCTATATTTCGTTTCAAACAAATGGCTTTTAATAATGCACTAATAAAAGTTGTTGCCCTGTTCTTCCTCTAAACAATATCCAAAAATAAAATAAAAATTAGGGATTTTTTTTTTACAATTTTTTTTCTCCGGAACAAAGATTTTTGTAATTTTTTTCCAAGTGCTTATAACTTTTTTCTACACGTGATATCAAGAATCTGTTCCCACTAATGCAAAAAATTGAAAAAATTGGGGCTAAGATTATTTGGTTAAATTTTCAGCTCATGTGGACCAGTGGTTTGACCCCACTATTCATTTTTATTTCAACTTTGGGTCCAAATAACTTTCAAACTGTTATAGATTCAGAAAAATGTTCAAAATCAACTCAGAACCTCGGGGAAAAAAATGCATAACTTATACCCAAAATTTCAACTCAATCAGTCAAATAATAATAAAAAATTTCAAACAAAATATAAAAAATTAAGATTTTTTTTTTTTTTTTTATTCAATATTTACTTTTTCTTTTGAAAGCTTTTTCTTTATATTATATATATATATATATATATATATATATATATATATAT
>SEYY01007026.1:20000-35543 GCA_009176605.1 Armadillidium nasatum | reverse complement strand
GAACTTTTCTAGGTAGTATATACCTAGGATCCCCAAATGGGATCGAACCCCTCAAGCACGTGAGTCAATCACCCTACCGTTTGAGCCACGTATATATATATCGTATTTATATAGCTTGTATATAAATTCATTAACAAAAAATAAAAAATTGGTTTAAACCAAAAAAACATGGTTTTTTCAGTTGGTTTAAACAAAAAATAACCAATTGGTTTAAACCATCTGGTTAAAACCATGCAACCCTGCTATATATATATATATATATATATATATATATATATATATATATATATATATATATATATAATATATATATATATATAGTGACCTAACTATCTCTGTGGTGACCAATGTATGGTCCAGGAGGTCACTACACGTTGTTGTAGCGTGAAGGGGTAGATCAGGAGGCTGGGTGTTTCCTAAGTCCCCTTGTGGAATGCCGACTGGTAGGCGTGTGGTAGCCACCACTTCTCTTTAGGCCCGTGGAACGTCTGTAGCCTCATGTGGAAGGCTACTTCAAAGGAGGAACCACAGTCGAGGGCAAATGAGCTGCCAAACTGGGTTTCCTTTTTGGTAGCAGAGGCGTTGGAACTTCTAAGGGCAACTTCTTTTGGGCTTCTGTTTGGGACGTCTTCTTTTGGGCTTCTGCTTGGGACGTCTTCTTCTTGGGCTTCTGCTTGGGACGTCTTCTTCTTGGGCAGCTTGGCTATAGAGGCGGAATCTTCTTCGGCTCCTCGGAATAAAGTGAAAGGTTACTACTAATTCTATACCTTCTGAAATTTATCTCAATAATGAAAAGGTGTACGAAAAAGTAGTTGGTTTCTACTTTATTTATTTTTTCCTAATTTTAACAAAAATTGTTTACAAAGTTATTATTATTAAAGTTTTACAAATCTATGTTGAAATATTATACAAAATTTTATTTATTTACATTAGAAAATATTATTTTATAATATATTTAAAATCTATATATAAAAATACATTAAATTTGAAATTTTAAACATTAACAATTTTTATTTAAATTTTAATACAAAATAATATAAAATAAATACATTTTACATTTTATAATAGTTTCTCATAATGGTTTTAACTTGATTCAAATTTAGCGGTAAAATAGTTTTGGCGGGAAAAGTGCATTAAAATTTTGGGACATAATTTACATTATATTCTAAAGGTTTTATTTTTTAATTAATAGTTATATTATTATATATATAATAATTATTTTAATAACAAAAAGCTTTATTTTTAATTATTAATTAAGTTGCTATTTTTAACAAATAAATTTTATAAAAAGTTATGCAAAAATAATATTTTCTTTTTTCTATTTTATAGAAAACGTATATTTTTCGGTTAACTATTTTAAACGACACTATATATCAGTTCCCCATCGAGACACGGAGTGAACATCTTCACGGAAGCGTACTCGACGGAGGGGGATTCTTCTTGAAAGTGTACTCTTGAGAATAGGAACCACTGGATGTAGAGTCGTCGTCCTAGTAGTAGGAACATCAGGTGCATCAGAGGTAGGAACATCAGGTACATCGATAGCTTCTACTGTTACCGGAGAATGCGGGACAAAAGTATCTGCTACGATGTTTTCTTCCTTTTGTTGATGTGATGTATTGGAGGACGATTACTCTTTATTTGGAGAAAGGAGCGGTTTGAGTAATAGGAAGAGTCACTTTCGAAGTTAGGTGTTAAATGTGCATTCTTTGTAGGTTGTTTTTCTTTGTAGGGTGTTTTTCGTAGGTTGTTCTTTGTAGGTTGTTTTTCTTTGTAGGGTGTTTTTCGTAGGTTGTTTTTTGTAGGTTATTTTTCGTAGGTTGATTATAACTTCTTAGCAGCAGAAATCCAAAGGGACAAATTGACCGTAAAGCATCCGGTGTAGAATTGCTTCAAAAGACGTATAGCTGCTGTCCGTTATTATTTTTTTTTTGTTGAGTTGAATTGAGCCAGAAGAATTTGGTAAATGAAGTTAGGCTTCTTAAGGAGTACGTGGTTCTTGTGGTATGTGTTCTTGTTGTAAGGACAAGAATCCACGTTTTAAGGGAGGTTACTGAGAAGGTGGGCGGCTCCATTCCTGCAGCAGAGATGACTGTTGTTCTTGAGGTAGCTGGTGGTAGTGAGAAGCCATGAAGACGGGCAGCGTAGTCCTTGTGAGACATCCATAAAGTCCCGATTGTGACGGGAGTTGGGCTGGTAGGCCCAACTTGTGGTTCAGTAGTAGGCCGAACTTTTGGACGAATCGCTGGGTCAGTGGTTGGGCTGGTAGGCCGAACTTTTGGACGAATCGCTGGATCAGTAGTTGGGCTGGTAGGCCCAACTTGTACATGGCCACCCAGTTCACAGTCAGCTGCCTCAGTTGTACATAGCCGCTTTGAGGAAAGGGCAAGGGAGGTAGCAGCTTCTTCTTGGGTGTTCGGGGTCCATTGTTCAGTTGTCCAGAAAATCTGGACATACTCTCGAGTCACCAATTATATAGTGACCATAACTATCTCTGTGGTGACCAATGTATGGTCCAGGAGGTCACTACACTTTGTTGTAGCGCGAAGGGGTAGATCAGGAGGCTGGATGTTTCCTAAGTCCCCTTGTGGAATGCCGACTGGTAGGCGTGTGGTAGCCACCACTTCTCTTTAGGCCCGTGGAACGTCTGTAGCCTCAGGTGAAAGGCTACTTCAAAGGAGGAACCTCAGTCGAGGGCAAATGAGCTGCCAAACTGGGTTTCCTTTTTGGTAGCAGAGGCGTTGAGGCGGAATCTTCTTCGGCTACTCGGAATAAAGTGAAAGGTTACTACTAATTCTATACCTTCTGAAATTTATCTCAATAATTGAAAAGGTGTAAGAAAAAGTAGTTGGTTTTCCACTTTATTTATTTTTCCCTAATTTTAACAAAAATTGTTTACAAAGTTATTATTATTAAAGTTTTACAAATCTATGTTGAAATATTATACAAAATTTTATTTATTTTCATTAGAAAATATTGTTTTATAATATATTTAAAATCTATATATAAAAATACATTATATTTGAAATTTTAAACATTAACAATTTTTTATTTAAATTTTAATACAAAATAAATAAATTTTACATTTTATAATAGTTTCTCATAATGGTTTTAACTTGATTCAAATTTAGCGGTAAAATAGTTTTGGCGGGAAAAAGTGCATTAAAATTTTGGGACATAATTTACATTATATTCTAAAGGTTTTCATTTTTTAATTAATAGTTTATATTATTATATATATAATAATAATTATTTTAATAACAAAAAGCTTTATTTTTAATTATTAATTAGGTTTAATTAAGTTGCTATTTTTAACAAATAAATATTATAAAAAGTTATGCACAAATAATATTTTCTTTTTTCTATTTTATAGAAAACGTATATTTTTCGGTTAACTATTTTTTATTTTTATATATTATATATATATATATATATATATATATATATATATATAATATATATATATATATATATATATATATATATATATATATATATATATATATATATATATATATATATAAGAACCGACCGGGGCCCCGGCTAAAAATCAGGGAAAACCGGAGTTGCCGGCAGGGGTTAAAATGGCAAATTATACAAAAAATTTTTTTTTTTTTTTTAAATTTTCAGCCGATTCTGCTGAAACTTTCAGTGTATATAGATTTTTTACTGGTAAGAAAAGTCCATTTCTAGCGTTTTTCCAAGTCTATTACGATTAAAAGTTTTTTTTTTTTTTTATGGAAATATTTACCCTTTTTCAATAGAATGGCGGTGCCAAACCACTTTTTAGAATGAGCTGAAAGGTGAACTATTTATTCAAAATTATATGGGCTACAAAAGCCTCTAATTGACTTTTGTTCCCAGAGTTATAGAAAAAATGTTATAAGCCAAAAATGACCAACTATATAAAAAAAAAAATTTTTTTGAACTAAAAAAATCCACCTTTTCAGACAAAATCTTTTTTAAAAAAAATACAACTATAACATTTCCTATTTTTGGTGTGTATAGAGGAGGGGTGGGGCTACAAATTCCTCTATGTACTTTATTCGATGAGATTCGTTGGTTTTGAGATATAGCCTTCAAAAAGGTCCATTTTTGGCCAAATTTCAAAAATTCCCAAAGTTTGAGGCTATATCTCGCTTCAAACAAAGGACATTTAAAAATGCACTAAATAAAAATTGTTGCCCTGTTCCTCTTCTAAACAATATTTACAAATAAAAAAAAATAGTAGGTAGCGTTTTTTTTTTTTTAAATAATTTTTTCCTCCAGAAGGGTACGATTTTTGCAAATTTTTTTTAAGTGCTTATAACTTTTTTCTAGACGTGATATCAAAAATCTATTCCCACCAATGCAAGAAATTGAGGCAAAGGTATTCAGTTAAATTTTCAGCTCATGTGGACCAGTGGTTTGACCCAGTTATTCATTTTTTTCAACTTTGGGTCCAAATAAGTTTCAAACCGTTATAGACTCAAAAAAATGCTCGAAATCAACTCAGAACTTCGTGAAAAAATTCATATACTTTGAAAATTTCAGCTCAATCAGTCAAATAATAAAAAAAAATTCAAACAAAATATAAGAAAATTATGATTTTTTTCTTTTCTGTTTCTTTTGACCGCTCCTTTTCTGCTAGTGAATGTTCATCTTTGTGTTTTGATTTTAGATACTCCAAAAAGATTTGGTTGAAATTTTTTTTACTTGTAGCACCCGGAGGTTCTCTTCTAATTTTCTGACTGCAGATGTTACATTTAGCTATTTCGAGCCTATCTGAAACATTGTAAAGTATTCAAATACTGCAGAAGCTGATCTTTTAGCCATATTGACTGAAAGTATAAACAAAATAATAATTTTTAAATAATGCAGCTAAATGATACAAGTTTGATACATATCAATAAAATAACAATGATATGTATAAATACAGGTTAAATTGATAATTTTATATCTTACATTTTTTCAAACTTTACCTTTGGGTCTTACCTAGGGAAACGTGTTAAATCACTATTATGAATTAGAATTTTTTTTTTTTTTTTTTTTTTTTTTTTTTTTTTTTTTTTTTTTTTTTTTTTTTTTTTTTTTTTTTTTTTTAGAGAAAATGCATATAATCATTAATTTAAGTGAATGTTGCCTATTCTACTCCTTCCTTACAATTAAATAAACCTTATATCTAATTTTCTTAACCTAAAATTTCAGTGCTTTTGACCTCTTTACAAATTTTAGGAAACCCCGGCCATAACCCCGGCCCGCCCGGCCCGGGCCCCGGCCCCGGCCCGGCCCGGCCCCGGCCAAATTCCAGCCCCGGTCGGTCCCTATATATATATATATATATATATATATATATATATATATATATATATATATATATATATATATATATATATATATATATATATATATATATATATATATATATATATATATATATATATATATATATATATATATATAACTGCTTTGTTTTATCTCTATGGATATCTTTTTATACTTGCACAAGGTTAATCTGTCATGAATCCAAAATATTTGGGTCCATCCCGCAGGGCGGGGTCCGCTTGGGCTTTACCGCAGCTACTGATTCTCATTGAAACCTTAATTTCTTTTTAAAAGCGTAATTGTTAGACCTTTGAAATTTTAAAATAATATAGTACGTTCCATGGATCATCAAATTATATATTATTAGATTCTCTAACCTCTATAATTCGGTTTCAATAAGTGATATAGAAAAAGCCAAATTTTGCTTCTGGTACACGGACGCATATTTCATGGACCAATCGCTCTATAATACGTCACGTTGGGTCATAGGTTAAGATCGACGCGTTTCTGAGGTCCCCTTTAATGGCTTCTAACTCTTTAACGGCATATCGTAAAGGGATAAGGACTCCAGATTCACAATACTCTACGTTGAAATAAGATTTTTTTTAAGCCTTTCAGGCTTTTCAAGTGTACAACTGGTGCCATGTAAGCTAAACTTTAAATATGGCTTAAATCACCAATGCAAATAGATTTCGTCATGCTGAGACAGGATATGATCATCTCAGGATTCAACGAGCTTCCGTTCAGAAGATAAGACCCCTCAAAAAAAATTATAATTTTTGTTGTTGAAATCAGGTATGTGATTCCTTACAAATATCTAAATTGCGAGAGATAGAGCAAAAATATTTAATATCTGAATTGTACGTATCTTTTAGAACTTGGAAGCCACTGTGGATCGTTCCTCTATCTGCTACGGTTGAGGAGATATAGTCCCTCAAAGTGGACAATTTTAATTTGTATGCTCAGAACGTATGACAAACCACCTTGGTATGTATGTCGGCCTTTAACTCAAAAGGTAATATGCAAAAGAAAAGGGAATTACAGATTTGGGATCAGGGGTCCCAAATCCTTAGGTGTTTCGAATATCAAGCATATCCATTGAAAAGAAAGTTATAAGAATTTAAAAACTTACACAGACTTTGATCGGAATATTTCAGAAGTTAAACTTAAAATGGTTTCACAGGCTTTCACCTATTAAAGCTCAAGAAATTCGACCCATACTCAATTAAGACCGAAATTATCATACCATAAGAGGGGCGACTTTTGTAGGAATTGAGAATTTTTCTCAATTTTTGCATATATATATATATATATATATATATATATATATATATATATATATATATATATATATATATATATATATATATATATATATATATATATATATATATATATATATATATATATATATATATATATATATATATATATATATATATATTTAGCATTTTTCTGGAGGTAAGGCAGTAGAGCTTAATTTTCATCGCCTACCTCCCAAAAAAAAACGAGAGAGAGAGAGAGAGAGAGAGAGAGAAAATCAAATTTTTTTTTTTTTTTCAAAATCTGACAAACGTTAAGTACATTTTACGATATATTAGAGATCATTTTCGAAAGGAAAAATTCCTTATAGGGTAAAACCAATCATGTGCCACCATTTTTGCCTTTTGTCATTTCTCGCTATCTGCTAAGGTTTTGGAGATATTAACGTTTTAATAATTCTTAGGCTTTACTTCTAGCAATCGCGAAAGGGACTTGTCTCTTGAAATGTACTCTATATATATATATATATATATATATATATATATATATATATATATATATATATATATATATATATATATATATATATATATATATATATATATATATTGCTCGATTCTTTGCGAGACAGTAGTTTTCGTCAGAGGTCCATGAACTCACTTGCCTCTCCAGAAATATGGGCTTAATTTGTAGATTTTGGAAAAGTTTACTGGATGAACTTGTAACCCATTGACTTAAGTGATCATTTAGCCGCAAACCTTTTCCTTGGCACCTGTTTAGTTTCTTTTCTAGGTCGCCAATGAAGGTTAATAATCATCCTTTCCTTCTCATTATCATCCTCAACCCTTTCGTCAAATAATGGCAGAAAAATTAAATCTTCTGAAATGTACCAGAGGTTAATAATCAAGGATCGATAAGCTACACTTCCAGTACCTTTGTCAGGATATTTAAGGAGAAGACATTCAAGTTTAACATCATTTTTTGGAGCTCTTATAGCAATGAGAGCTTCATGACAGTAACAAGGGTATACAAGGCTCACAGAAAGAGCTATACGACGTTCTCCATGCAGTTCCTTTGGGTATAAATTTAGGAATTGAGAGTGCAGCAAGGCTATTTTCAGGCAATAAATGGCTCTAGCCATCCATCTTGCTGATAATATTCAATGTATAAAAGGCAAAGGCAAAGATGAAGATGTTCTTCATAATCCTCTCTAGGATGATTCTTACTTGCTAATAAAGCATAATAGAAGTTATTTGTCATTGTTTTTAGATGTGATTGTTATTTATAAAAGATTTTTCAGCCTCATCTTTATCAAATGATGGCAGTTTGCTCTTGTTCATTGATGGCCAAACTTATTTAAAATTAATATTTTATAAACACAATTTGAAATTCCAGATTCTACATAATCAATTTTCAAAATTATATCTGAATGAAGATGCTAAGTAGGTCATCTGATGAATTTCTGAATAGCATGCAGAGACTGACGCAAAATAGCCTATTAAAAATGCAGCCCCTGGTATTCCATATAAGTTATTATACTCTGGGAGATCTGTTGGCCTTTTGAACATATCCAACATTCTCTGTGTAACAATAAAACCACCAAAAATATTAATAAATGAAATAAATGCTGCAGTTCCAGCCAAAGCTTCAACAGTAATTGCAGGATAATATATACCTACCATTAACACAAGACCTCCATCAGCTGTGATACATGAATTGACATTAGTCACAAACATGAGAGAAAAGTGCAACGCTAGTGTGAGAGACGAAACTGTGCGGTAATCCACAATTTCAGGTAGGGAAAATGTTGACATCATTTGAGTAATGGCTGGATTTGGTGATCCAGCTCCCAAACTCATCAATCCTCTAAGGCAGCGGTTCCCAACCTGGGGTACGCGTACCCCTGGGGGTACGCCTGCTATTGATTGGGGGTACACAAAAAATATATGGCTTAATTAAAAAAGAATGTAAAAGAAAAAAATTAATAGTATTTAGATTATAGAATAAAAAAAAAAAAAAAAAAAAAAAAAAAAAATAAATATAATATATATATATATATATATATATATATATATATATTATATATATATATATATATATATATATATATATATATATATATATATATATATAAGGTACTCATAAATAAAAAACATTATGAAGGGGTACGGAAGGAAAAAAAAAGGTTGGGAACCGCTGCTCTAAGGCCTGCTCTGCTGAATACATTAATACCCTTCCCTTAATATATATATATATATATATATATATATATATATATATATATATATATATATATATATATATATATATATATATATATATATATATATATATATATATATATATTTATATATGTATGCTTGTAAGTGTGTGTGCGTGTATGTTTGGTTGTTATTTTGCGTAAGTTTGTATACATATGTTACCACGTTTATTTCTATTTATATTATTTATCTGAACCAATTATTATGCTTGTTTCCTGTTTTCCATTAACATATAAAACGTTCAGCTATAATTTTCTTTAATATTAACGATAGACAGTTCATATTATTTGTGCCCTATATATATATATATATATATATATATATATATATATATATATATATATATATATATATATATATATATATATATATATATATATATATATATATATATATATATATATATATATATATATAATATATATATATATATATATATATATATATATATATATATATATATATATATATATATATATATATATATATATATATATATATATATATATATATATATATATATATATTATCGAGTGTCTAATTACTATTTCGTGTTACTTGTCTTTCTTCAGATATAATTTTGAAAATGGATAATGTAGAATCTGAAACGTCAAATCGTTGTAATAAAAAATTAATATATATTTGTTCTGCTACAGTGTTGTTGCTTTCTACGCTATTGGCAATATGCTTTATCCTTCATATAAGGTTTTCTAAGAATAATTCTATTGCTACTATATATATATATATATATATATATATATATATATATATATATATATATATATATATATATATATATATATATATATATATATATATATATATATATATATATATATATATATATATATATATATATATATATATATATATATATATATATATATATATATATATATATATATATATATATATATATATATATATATATATATATATATATATATATATATATATATATATTCTTTTTTTACAGAACGCCACCACTCACGGGCAGAGCCCTTTTCATATATATATTTATATATATATATATATATATATATATATATATATATATATATATATATATATATATATATATATATATATATATATATATATATATATATATATATATATAGACAGGAGTTTTTTCCTGTTTAAAATTGCAAGTCTACAAGACCAGATAAACAGCATATGCAAATCAACAGAATTATGAAACATAGGAAAAAGAGGGTGTGCTCCAATATTACCAGCAGAATGCATTGAAGAAAACATTACAATTAAGAGAGCTGGCCAGAGATATGATGAGTTTATTTGAAGACGAGCCGCATAGTTTTTCCTCAAAGTTAGAGGGTATGTGTTAAGAAAATTTAAAAGAGCAGTGTCCCTTATAGAAGTATCAGTAGAAAAAGGTGATTAAAGTAATATTTCACCAGTCGGAGAAAGTTTTTTGATAGTCAGTGAGAAGAGCTCATATTGAACTCTTAACCTTTCAAAGAGAGCTGTACCAAAGCACGGAACTCTTACAGTGTAAATAAGTTTTGAATACGCCTCAGAACAATTAAACTTTTTAGTTTAAGAAGCAGTATGATTCTTAAATAAATGTTTTTTATATAAAAAACCACGAAGAATAGTAGAAAAATGAGGATAGCTTAGTTGTGCGTTATCGAAAAATATTTTTTCCTATGCGTAGAAAATTATGTCGAATAGAATTATGAAGAAAATGTGTCTTTGAAACTTGAAAAGAAACATGTTTTACTAGAAAGATTAGATGTTAGGTGCTCAAAAGCCACTATTGCTTAGGGGTGGAAAACCTTTAAAACATAAAGGAGTTATGATGGGTGTAGTCACTGGCATAGGAACATCACTATTGATAAATTTAAAAAATGAACTGTGACCGTCCGCCACAGCTGCAATGGTAAAACCGGAAAGGAGATCAGATAGGTTACAGAGAAAGGTTTAGATATCGAAATAGTTTTATGAATTAAAGCTTTGTACCAGACTATATAGAAATCTTTACATATATGTCTTGCGCCACAAAACGTTCATCGAAATACGAAAATTCTGAAAGAAAAATCGTTAGTGAAGATAAACTTACGGGAATTCCGATATTTCAAAACCATCCTGTTAATGATAGATGCGAAAACTTTACAAATAACTGATCTTAATGCGAGGGATTGATAATAATTAGAGTTGAGTCGGCCCCTCTTTCAGCAGGAAGGAAAAGTCTTAAAGATAGTAAGTGCCGAAAATGGCAAGTTAAAAGCTCGGAGGCTCACGTTTTGAGATACATAAGTGAGACTTTAATGACCTTACCCTAACATATTATGCTCAGAGAGAAGAGAAATAACATCTTTAGGAAAAATTAAATGTTATTCATAAGTAGGTTGGATGGAGTAGGAAAGTGATGAATAGTTTTAAGATGAATTCGAAGAAAAGGGTCGAATAAAGATTTAGCAGAACGTAGCATAGCAGAGATGACGTCAGAAGGAAAGAAAGAGGAGGATATTAGAAAGAGACAAAGTTTAAGTTTACATTTCTGTCAAAATGCAAGAACGAGAGAAAGAACCAGAACGATTATTGAATTTTCTACGAAGAAAACTTTTAGTATTCCAGAGAATAGATTTTGTTTTCTTTCTCGATGAAATATAAGAACATGAGTTTCTGATGTTTCGAGAAGGCAATACCTAATAGAATCAAAGTTCAGGTAATTAGGACCAGAAAAAGCAGAGTTAAAAGATAGTTTATGTGATTTAGTTGAAGATTTGGGACGGAATGTAAGCTTCAACTAATAAATTACTTCCTTTATGCCACTATGAGACACCATAAAATTTGAGTAAAATTATTTTATAGGAATTGGGGTAATTTAATGAGTATTTTATCTTTTTAATTTTTTTTTTAATTTTTGATTTTTTTTTATTTTTTATTTTTTTTAACGAAATTTTTTTAACACAAAAATGATTTTTTTAATACGTAAATATTATATATATATATATATATATATATATATATATATATATATATATATATATATATATATATATAATATATATATATATATATATATATATATATATATAATATATATATATATATATATATATATATATATATATATATATATATATATATATATTCGTAAGGGGTCTTTGTTTTACATAACAAAGATTGAACATAAATCCTTCAATTTATTTATTTTTACCTTTATTTCTACAATTTTAATTTACTGTAATTTCATAAAATTTTTCAAAATTTAATTAAGGATTTCTCACGCAATATAAAAAAAAAAGGAAAAAAAATTCGTTTTAAGCTATTTATATATTGTATTTGTATTTTATAATTTTTTCTAATTTTTTTTTTTATTTCATAATTTTTAATTTTTTTTTTTTTTTTTAACCTTTTTTTTTTTTAAAATTTTTTTAAAAAAAAAAAAAAAAAAAATATTTTTTTATAGAGAGAAAATAAAAAAAAACTTTAATTAAAAATATTTATTTATGAAATTTCACTGAGATAGGAAAAATTGAACATTATTTTTTTCACATTTAAATTCTCTCGAAGAGAAGAACTATTTATAATGAGTAACAATTATTATTTTATAAATATATATACGTAATCATTATAAATAACCTAAAACGGCAATTAGTATATAATGCATTCATAAACTGCAAAAATTGTCCTAACGAATCGTTGGGACAAGTGGTAAAAATGTCACAGTAAAATTTTCAATAGAGAAAAGACGTGTTAAGCATAAGAAAATCTCTTCATCGATTTATTTTCTAATAATAAAATAGCTGAAGAAATTTGTTGTGACATTTTTGCCACATGTTCCCAAAGATTCGTTGGGACAATTCAATTTCTACAGTGTATGGAATATCAAACGAATTTAAAATTTAGAAGAGTATATTAAGGAATAGACCTAGAAATTAGATCATATAAAGGCTTATATAAAGAAGACTTAATTTACCTCAGATTCTTCTTCTGCTACAATGGACAAAATTATGATTACGATTGTCCTGAAAATTTGAGCTTTAGTCGAGAGATCTGTCAATGCACAAAACTGAAATCCACAACTCCACAATTAACGGAGACTACAACTCAAATAGTGACATGTCCTTCAGATTGTCCTTACGTTGATGATCCCTCTGACGATTGCTCAAAGATATATATATATATATATATATATATATATATATATATATATATATATATATATATATATATATATATATATATATATATATATATATATATATATATATATATATATATATATATATATATATATATATATATATATATATATATATATATATATATATATATATATATATATATATATATATATATATATATATATATATATATATATATATATATATATATATATATATATATATATATATATATATATATATATATATATATATATATATATATATATATATATATATATATATATATATATATATATATATATATATATATATATATATATATATATATATTATGAGAGCTTTATTTGTTCATTAAATTGCAAAATATGTTTGTGACTTTTTCTATTAATTAAGAGGGTAATTAAGAGGGTAAGATTTATAAACAAAATTTGCTCTATTCACAGGTACTATTTTTGTTACAATGGCATGAACATTCCGCATGAATGTCCTGATTCATTATGCTTTAATCAAGATGAATGTTCATGCGCACCTACTGCAACATCTTCCACGAAACCACAATCAACAACAACGGAACCACCATCAACAACTACAAAACAACCATCGACAACAACGGAGTTACCATCAACAACAACAACAACAACAACAGAGCAACCATCAACAACAACTAAGCCACCTTCAACAGTAACAGAACCACCGACAACTACAACGAAGTCAATATTTACAACAACTGAAAATCCAACTCCAACAATAATTGACTTTTCATCCACGACAACAGAGTTAACTTGTTCTTCAGACTGTCCTTATGTTGATGACCCTACTGATGAGTGTTCAAAGTTAGTAAACAAAATAGACTACTATATATATATATATATATATATATATATATATATATATATATATATATATATATATATATATATATATATATATATATATATATATATATATATATATATATATATATATATATATATATATATATATATATATATATATATATATATATATATATATATATATATATATATATATATATATATATATATATATATATATATATATATATATATATATATATATATATATATATATATATATATTGGGTACGTGTTTTTATTGCACCTGTTGGGAAAAAGAGCTAATAATATCCACCAGAGAAAGGGAAAGTCAGCGAGTGTGCTAATATATGCCCTCTCTTTCGAACGTGAAAGTACGTTTTCTTGCATAGAATTTATGCATCCTCCGTGGATAGCTGACAATACAAGCAATTCTCAGGAAACTTTATGAATGTTCTAGAATTTTGCACGTCACGGGAGGTGTATGTTCGGCTTAACATTCTCAAAAAAATATTGGTAGCATTTCATGCATTCAGAGCGACACAGCCGTGAATGTTTTGGCGAATGTTCTTAAGTTCTGCATTATTGTATTTTTAAATTTAATTGGAAGATAAATATTTTCAGAGCACAAATACATCAGCTTTCTTCTTCATGTACACAACTTACGAACACAAGGAGTGTCTGTACACAAATTTCGGACATGCTTCAAAATCATTTAAACGAACTTGTTCGACCACTTACAAACAGGCAGTTCCGCCTATAACAAATTAACCAAATTTTACGTCAAACTGTTCGTATACCTTCACAATGACGTTTCGTACATCTTCGTACAGCCTTGGACTGCTTCAGGTTTAATTCGGAGGGCATATGCTCAAAGGAGAATGTTATTCTTTGTCCAAACTTCCACACTGTTCCTTTAGTTTGACAACAAACATTCTGAAATGCTCTGCACATATATATATATATATATATATATATATATATATATATATATATATATATATATATATATATATATATATATATATATATATATATATATATATATATATATATATATATATATATATATATATATATATATATATATATATATATATATATATATATATATATATATTGGAATCTGTTAAAAAATTTTTTTTGTTAAATCCAGTAAATCATTGAAGTAGCAATTTTTAGCGAAATAAGCAAAAACTGAAAAAGTAAGACCATTGGAGTACAGAAATTATGGTAAATGATAAAAATAAATGCATGAAAATTACGAAAATTAATTAATTGAAAGTAAGAAAAACGTAATAACAACAAAATGAAAGTTTAATTGTAAAATTGATGCATATTGTATTTGACTCGAATATCAAATAAAAAGACAAAAATTTTAGGTCATTAATAGAAACTGGAGATCTTGAGTGTCTGTTATGAAGGAGGACGACCAATTATGAAATTAACAATCTGAAATGGGATTGATAAATACGAAATAGAAAACCTTCCAGGAAATGAACAGGGGGGAAGTCTCTGACCTACAGAAATCCCCAACAGAAAAAGATAGCTCTGCCATCCAAAACCTATCAAGTATGAAAGTGAGAAAGCTGAAATCCTGCGGGAAAAGCATCCCCCTAATATCACACAACTTGGAGGGTACTCCACCAAAATAATCTCAAGAAAGAAGCGTGAAAAAAAGCAAATGCTCAAAATGAGGTCAAGAAAGAGGTTGAGAAAAAT
>SEYY01007026.1:0-15000 GCA_009176605.1 Armadillidium nasatum | reverse complement strand
ACATCAAATTTAAGTTTGTTACGTCATCAATTGTCTTGTTACGTCATCAATTACGTCATTAATTATGAACTTATCGTACATTTTTCATTCAAAAACCGATTTTTTTTAAAACTTTTTTTCACAACTTTTATTATTTTCTTTATCAAAATCCTTCAAGGATTCCAAAAATAGTATCGTTTTTTACGTACGTTTAGTAGTACTTTTTGAGATATTTAAGGGACCAAAGTGCACTCTGACCTATATATATATATATATATATATATATATATATATATATATATATATATATATATATATATATATATATATATATATATATATATATATATATATAGATAGAGAGAGAGAGAGAGAGAGAGAGATAAAGAAAAAAACGAAAAAATAAGGGGCTATGTTAACAGTTTCGAAATCCGTTTAATTATTATTGGTTCCGAAGAAACCGCAAATTTATTTTTTAGGTTAATCAGTGTACGAGAGCTTGTCAAAACTACTCACGATTAGTTCAATTTTTTAGCCAGACGTACGATTAATTTCCTCTCTCTCTCTCTCTCTCTCTCTCTCTCTCTCTCTCTCTCTCTCTCTCTCTCTCTCTCTCTCTCTCTCTCTCTCTCTCTCTCTCTCTCTCTCTCTCTCTCTCTCTCTCTCTCTCTCTCTCTCTCTCTCTCTCTCTCTCTCTCTCTCTCTCTCTCTCTCTCTCTCTCTCTCTCTCTCTCTCTCTCTCTCTCTCTCTCTCTCTCTCTCTCTCTCATACCAACAATCTGAAATGATGTCAAAAGAATTAAAATATCTTCCCAGATCCTGTTTGAGATAGGTTGTTAAAACCTTTGACAAAACAAAGGTTAAATCAACAGTCGTAGTTATAGGGCAGTGGTTCTCAACCTTTTTTCACCAACGGCACACTTAAGAGCACATGAAAATATCAAGGCACACTTGGCAAAATTTAAATGAAGATAGTATATATATATATATACCCTTGAATGTTATGAAATATAACCATAAGGGGCATAGATTAAAAAAGCAGAAATATGAACTTACTTTATTGCAGTGTTTCAAAATCTATTCAGTTAATTTTGCAGCATATTTAGTGCGAAACCTGTGCCTGGTGTTTTTTCACAATTTTCCTCAATGTTTGGTCGAATATGTGATAAACACACCCTCATGTCTTCTTCCGTTGAGCGTAGCCTTTCTCGTTTCTTGTGTTTTATGTTATTTAGGGTTGAGAAGCCTAATTCACAGACATATGAAGTCGAAAATTGTAATAAAACTGATAAAGCTTTTTTAGCTAATGCGGGATATTCATTTTGTATTGAAATCCAAAATGTTTCAATGGGTACCGTCGAATATTTTATTTTAAGCCCTCGATCACTAGACATGGTGGCCAATTCTTCTTCTTCACATAACTGAAGTCCAATATTGGAAGAAACATTTATGAAGGGATTTCGAATCCAATCATACTCTTCTGTGATCAATGACGGAAAATACCTGTCAATGCTTTCGTCAAGCTCTGTCAGATGACTAACCACAACAGGGATCATTTCTTTGGTGCAGGTAGTACGCATTGAAGGAAACATCTCAAAATTACCCGAGCTTGCTCTATTTTTCCAAATCGCAATTTTCTTTTTGAGGGCAACCATATTATCTGTTGAAGTGAGAATATTTTCGTCTCTACCTTGCATGCTACTGTTCGTATTATTTAGTTGACTAAATATATCTGTTACGTATTCCAGTTTGGCCATCCAAAATTCGCAACGAAGGTATTCGCAGAATTTTTCTTGCTTTTCTTGGTCGAAAAATGCTATTAGCTCCTTGTGTAATTCGTGAACACGATTTAACACTTTACCTTTTGACAGCCATCGAATTTCAGTATGCATTAGTAATCTAACATGCTGAGAGTCCATTTCTTTACATAGTTGTTCAAATAATCTTGATTTCAATGGCCTACTTTTAATATAATTGACTATTTCAACTACCTGTTGTAACACAAGCTTTAATTCTTCTTGCGATATTTTTGAAACGAGAACTTCTCTATGTAAAAAGCAATGTGTACGAATAAGATTTGGGTTTTCCTTTTCGGCGAGGGATACAAATCCTTTAATACATCCTGTCATACATGGAGCTCCGTCGGTGCAAATGCCAACACAGGACTTCCAAGTTAAATTCATTTCTTTAAGGTAGCCTGTTATCATATCAAAAATATCTTGACCTCTTGTAGTTGTGGACAGTCCTTTACAACACAAAAACTGATTGATTATTTCATCCCCATCAATGAAACGAACAAATTCAAGCAATTGACTTGTGTTACTGATATCAGTGGATTCATCAACGGTTAAAGCAAAATTAGAATTCTTAATTTTTTTCTGAACATTTTCTTCAATATTTTCCGATAAATCAAGAATTCTCCTACGTATTGTATCATTTGAAAGCGGGATTTTGTTTAATTCTTTTTCAGCATTTTCACCTAACATGGATTTCACCATTTTTTTTACAAGCGGGCAGGATGACTGATTACAGCGAGAGTGTGAGATTTAGATTTTAATGCTATTATTCTCAGCCACCTCAATTGACGCTCGTTGGGCCCGTTCAGACACTGTCAATATTTTCGTAAAAACATTTCGCTGTTTTGATTGCTGCTCTACCAGTCTTTCAAAATAATTAAGCTCTTTATCTTGCAGGGACGAATGTTTAGAAGTGAAATGTCTTTGTAACTTACTTGGTACCATCGATTCATTTGACAGTTTTTCGCCGCATACTACACATAATGGACTAGGCCTATTGACATCTCCAGACCAAGAAAAACCAAACTTCAAATAAGCATCACAATATTGTCTATTAAAGCGAACTTTTGTCTTTTTGGCACCGGAGTTTGATGGTTGTTCACTTCTAGACTCACACCCCTCACTAACCTCTTTTCTTTTAAGAAATTTATCCATTATGAAGGGGGTGTACAAAAAAACAATTAATAGGAATAGGCTATTAACACTAGAACGACCTTCACAGCAATCCAGTGCAATGGCGTCTGACTCATTAAAAGACGCTCCAGAAATATTAAGTTACGTAGCAAAATATTTCGCTCAACTTTTTGGAAAGTACATTCAAAATTTTATTATAAATACAAACATATATTTTACTAGTGCTGCGCAATAATAACCATGGGTAATTAAAAGTGTATATACTGCTTAAATGAATCTCTTTTATTATATAATTTAACTGAAGTATTGAACAATAAATTAGCTTGCAATTACATGATCAATAATAATTTCAAACGAAACATAATGAAAAACAAACATTCAATTATAATATCGACATTTGGAAACATTTCGCTCATTCGTGAGTCTCAGTTCGCATCCATCTGTGTTTACATTTCGGAATCACGTATTGCCAAAGACTACTAGAAAAATAAAAATTCATGTGAAATCCGAAAAATTATACCTAATTTTCTTATTCTTAAAAAAATTTTGTGGCACACATAAGAGGATCTCGCGGCACACCACTGTGCCGCGGCGCAGTGGTTGAGAACCACTGTTATAGGGTGAAGCTCGTTTTCTAATTTCATAAATAATGAAACCTTTAAAAATATTCCATGAAAATTAACATTAATAAAACATTTTTTTAGGTATTATTACTGCACTGCTGAAGGTAACTTTGAACAGGAATGTCCACTTTCCTTGTGCTTTGATGAGAGTGCTTGCCAATGTGTCGCACCTGAAACTACGATAGCTCCTATAACATGTCCTGCTGGTTGCCCATACGCTGATGATCCAACCGACGACTGCTCTAAGTTAGTATATATACATATACATATATATATAATATATATATATATATATATATATATATATATATATATATATATATATATATATATATATATATATATATATATATATATATATATATATATATATATTATATATATATTATATACAATCACTTTTTATTAACAAGGCAAAATTTTAATTGTAAATCAAGAAAAACTCTTCATTTATTTCCTCCTCATTACTCAAACATAAAAATAAAACCAATAATAATTTTAATCAAATTTTTTTTTTTTATTTAGTAACAATTACAAAATAAAAGTTTACGAAAAATAATTAAGTTATTGCCTGTAAAGTAAATCTATTTATACTAAGATTTTAATATGAATTTATATAAGAATCATAATGATTTTGATGACTATAATGATAAATATAAAAATAAATAAAAAAAGAAAAAAAGAAAACAATTTAAATAAAGGAAAAGTGTTTCATTTTTTACCAATAGTCTGTGCTTGGCAGGAAAAAGATAATAATTCAAAGGAACTTCCTTCTAAGGAAGAATTATTGAACTTGAAAAATCGAAAGCCTTGTGTTCTTTATAATTTTGATAGAATAAGGGAAACTGATAGAACAAATTTATGACCAAAAAGAATTTGGAAAGAAATTGAAAAATCTCAAGTAACAAAGTTAAAAGCCATTGTCTAATATATAACTACTCAAAATATGTGATATATACTTTTAACAAGGGAGAACGATATATATCTAGAAACTGGAGTGGTATGAAAACATTCTGAAGAAATCTCGGAATTCCTATCCTAATAGAGGCTTATTTAGTGAAAGAAACAATGAAGTGAAGTTTCTCACTTTCAGAATGTTGACACTTTTATTATACAATTATTTCTCTTTCGATTTATAAATCAGAATGAACTATCTTTTCAGGTATTACCTCTGCACTGAAAACGGAAATATCCAACAGGAATGTCCAACTTCCTTCTGCTTTGATCAGAGTGCTTGTCAGTGTATGCCTTCTGAAGGAACAACTGAATCGTATGTAACGACAGCAGTATCTATAACATGTTCTGATGAATGTCCGTACGCAGATGATCCTACCGACGATTGCTCTAAGTTAGTGAATATTTGAGTTCATTTTCTATATCCAGACATCTTAATATTTTCTGATAAAAATCATATTTCAATCTATTAACCTTAATGAAATATTTCTCTTTAGGTATTATTACTGTACCGAAGAAGGAAATATCGAACAGGAATGTCCGTCTTCCTTCTGCTTTGACCAGAGTGCTTGCCTATGTCTTCCTGTTGGAACAACATCAGTTCCTATAACATGTCCTGCAGAGTGTCCATATGCTGATGACCCTAACGATGAATGCACTAAGTTAGATAATATATATATATATATTATATATATATATATATATATATATATATATATATATATATATATATATATATATATATATATATATATATATATATATATATATATATATATATATATATATATATATATATATATATATATTATATATATATATATATATATATATATATATATATATATATATATATATATATATATATATATATATATATATATATATATATATATATATATATATATATATATTTGTATATCTTCTAAATTTATGAATAAAACAATATATTATTTAATAATCGAAATAAAACTGCTTATGAGTTCGTCAGCGATCGAAATATTAACTGACGTACATTGAAAACTACATCAAATAATTGAACAGGATCTGCGAAGTGTGAGGTGTTGGTAAATTAAAAACGAATATCTGTGTGAGTGTAACCATTCCAGATATGGAATGGTAACTCTATAAAATCACAAACGAACCCCTAATTCAGTGCAAATATATATGTTATTATAAGATGAGTAGAGAAACATCCAGCAAGACTCCATTACCAGTATCGTTTGATCAATTTGTAACGTTTGAAGGAAGTACAAATGGTCAGAGTGTGGTACCACCCAATACTAATTAGAGATTTTATTATTTACTGTTTCGTTATTTCGTTACTGAAGTTTGTTAATTTTTACATTACGCAGTGATTTCCCATCGTAGTGTTTCTTTTTTCATAACTCCGTTGTTCTTTCCAAACTTTCCTAACGTGTGCAAGATACACCTTTCATAGGTAAATAATATTCTATAATATGTAACGACAAAAAGTTACAAGCAGTACAACCAAGTTATGGTGTCATTTGCTTTAAATTTCAGTAATGTTTTAATTTTGTCTGAGATTTATATATATATATATATATATATATATATATATATATATATATATATATATATATATATATATATATATAATCATTTATATTATGAACAAGGCAAAATTTTATATTGTAAATCAAGAAAAACCTTTTCATTTATTTCCTCCTCATTCCGCAAGCATAAAAATTTTTTTTATTTAGTAACAATTTTTTTTTCCTTTTTTTTTTAGATATTATTACTGCTCCAGTGAAGGAAATATTGAACAGGAATGTCCACCTTCTTTCTGTTTCGATCAGAGTTCATGTCAAGTGCAGGCCATCTGGAGGAACAACTGAAACATACCAAACAACAGCAGTATCTATAACATGCTCAGATGAATGTCCATATGCAGATGATCCTACTGATGATTGTTCTAAGTAAGTTTATACATAAACAGGTTAACTGTGAGAACAATGTAGCTTATCAAGCCGAAACCGTAGACTTTCTAAGTATTAAGTTTGTCACAGGCAAAGTTTTGTAACAGATTTTAATATTGTTATGAAGAGACAAAAAAGGAAATTGGAGAAGAATTAGTTCTTATTTCATCTGAAATTTAATCATAAATAAAGTTCTGACCTATGAATAATGTTATAGTTGGAAGACAAGGTGGACAGAAAGCTGAAAAAAGGTAGAGAAAAGTGAAAAGAAACAATGAAAGCTGCTAATTTTTTCTTGTCAGTTCTAAAAACAAATTGAAAAAGAGAATCTAGAGAGAATTGTACATTATTGCAGTAAAATACTACTCTTAAGTATGGGATTCAGTAAAGAAATGTGAGAAATTTGAATCTTCGTCTTGCATATAACACTCAGTATCTACAAATTTTATGACTTACAACATTATCCTCCTGCTATATGACGCAGTGCAACTTTAATGGTATTGTTCAATTTGCGTTCACAACAACTTTCATGTTTTCAACCAATCAAGCATGGCTTCAATTATACATATATATATTTCACCAGTTGTTAGTCTCATTTTAAAGGTTTCTATCACCTCAAATATTCAAAGTATATATAATATCTAATGTAGCATTACTTTTTATATTTCATAGTAAACATAAATTTTTACAACGTTTTAAAGGTATTTTTCTTTACTTCTTATGAAAATTAAAACTGAAGTGTCAGAAATTTCCCATCATTTATCCAGAGTAATAGAAAAGTATTGAAATGCTTTTGATTTTTAATAATTCATAAAATATAATATCCTCTTGAGACAAACAAGCTGTTATTTTGAAAACGGAAAAGCTTCTCTAGATAAATAGAAAAATGTAAATTAACACAATTTATTTTATTTATTTACAATAATTTATTATTATTACGTTGCAGTGCATTTGTTTTTTTCATTTTTATCTAGAAAATAATAATATTTATTGCTGTTCAAATTTGCAAGAAAATATAAGAAATGTACATTTTATAATGTTTTAACAATTCTTTAAATTTTCTACATGTTTCTATGTTAAAAACTCCGAAAAACCGTTTTTATTATAAATAATATGTAGTCAAATTAAAAGGACGTAAGTAAGTGATTATGTGTTAAAAATAAATAAATAAATAAATAAAAAAAGTTAATTTAAATATATATTCCATTTGCATTTTATCAATCGATTGATTTTAGAAAATTTTTGGAAAAATATTTTCAAAATTTATTTCCCTCTTTTGATACATCCTTCGGCTGCAATATATATATATATATATATATATATATATATATATTATATATATATATATATATATATATATATATATATAATATATATATATATTATATATATATATATATATATGTGTGTGTGTGTGTGTGTATAATGTAATAATATATATTTATTATTATTATAATATTTATATATTATATAAACTATATATATATATATATATATATATATATATATATATATATATATATATATATATATATATATATATATATATATATATATATATATATATATATATATATATATATATATATATAAAAGATAGAGGGAGAGAAAGAAAAATAATTGTTCATAAATTTTCTTGCAATATTTATTAATAGAAAAAATAAATTTTTTGGCAATCATTGAGAACGTAAAAACTTTTCTAAAGATTTTTCTATAATACTTTCCTCTGCTGATTCTATTCTCTTTTTCCTTTCTAATCCCTCTCTTTCCTTTCTAATGTCTCTCTTTCATTTCTAATCTCTCTCTTTCCTTTCTAATCTCTCTCTTTCCTTTCTAATCTCTCTTTCCTTTCTAATCTCTCTCTTTCCATTTCTAATCTCTCTCTTTCCTTTCTAATCTCTCTTTCCTTTCTAATCTCTCTCTTTCCTTTCTAATCTCTCTCTTTCCTTTCTAATATCTCTCTTTCCTTTCTAATCTCTCTCTTTCCTTTCTAATCTCTCTCTTTCCTTTCTAATTTCTCTCTTTCCTTTCTAATCTCTCTCTTTCCTTTCTAATCTCTCTCTTTCCTTTCTAATCTCTCTCTTTCCTTTCCAGATATTTCTTATGCGACGGCAACGGAGGTCTCATCCCCTACGATTGTCCAGGAACTTTGTGCTTCAATCAAGACGTCTGTCAATGCCGATAGTACACAGAAGGAAACATTTAAATATACTTTTAAATATAGAAAGACTAGCTCTTATATGTTATATTTTATCTTAGGACAGTAATAATAATAATTTTTATTATTATTATTATTATTATTATTATTATTATTATTATTATTATTATTATTATTATTATTGTTATTATTATTAATATATAATAAATAATTTTATAGCTTACCTGTTTTTTTTCTGAATTAATTTATTTTTGTTATTAATTAAAATCTTTCTCATATTGAAGTTCCATTCTTTTAACATTTATTCTCTTTTCCATATTTTTAATTAACCTAAATTTTTTTAAACCCATCATATATATATATATTTTTTTTAATTTTTTTTTTATTTTATTTTATTTTTTATATAGAAATGGCTAAGCCTCAATTAAAAATTTTCCAGAAAACTTTTACCACAATACTTTTTATAATTCTCAAAAATTTCTAATTTATAGATTTATAGATTTAAGTAAATTTTTTTTTTTTTTACTTTATTCCTAGTGAGAATCCTTGAGATAAAAAAAATTATTTCTTCAAATTTTGAGTGGAAGTTGGAAAATTCAGATTGTTTGTTGTAGTGCTTCTTTTCCCCCATTGTTTTTGAAATTCATTTCCTATTTCTGTATTTGTAGCTGTATTTAATTTTCTCCACCTTAAAGATTCCTTCTGCTCTTCTTCGGGAAATTTTCTTGGGACAGGAGTGTACACAGTTTCATTTTTATACCCCTTATAAGCTAGAATACTTTTCTGCCTGTAATTCGTTTCGCTTAATTAAAAGAGAAAAAACTTATAGTAACAAAATATATATTTTGTGTCATTTGTGGAGATTAAATTTTTTTTTCGGAAATTCTGAACGCATACTCATTACTTTTGTTTTCATTGGTAATTCCAACTTCTGTACGAAATTTAAACTCAATTGGAAATTTATAACATGTGACGACTTTGGGTTAAAGTTCCGAGGTTGCCATCTTAATTCAAAATCGAAAAATAAGTTACACCCACACTGTTTTTCTTTCACAACTTATTTAGTTTTTAAGATATCGCCACCAAATTTTCTTTCCATATACAGCAAAGTCGGCTCTATAATATTAATCTAATCTAATAATCAAATACTAATCTTATTAAGTTTCATGCGAACTTATTTCAGTTTCATTTTGAAGGCAACAATTTTTGGATTCCAAATTCCCCTAAAATGAAAGATCATCCTCTTTAAAATTTTATATCAGCGATAGTATAGAGAGAGTGGACGCAAGAGTTCGACGGGAAGAAAGAGATTGAAGAGAATTAGTGAGAGTAGGAGAGTTCCTAAGTCGAAAAACCCTAGACTCCACCTTCTCAAGGATAGCTGTATGAGTGGAACCACCCCAGATTTGTGACGCCTTCTCCATACAAGGGTGAACAACACCCCTATACAGAGCAAGCAAGTTGGGGTGGATTGAAGAAATACTGAAGGCGCCTAAGAACACCCAACCTCTTAGAAGCTTGTTTAGAAAGAGAGGTAATTAAACACCAAGTATATTAAGGAGAGATGAAGGTTTAAGTTGTGTGGTTTCGGAAAAGATATCATAGTTGTGTGGAAGATTGTGTCGAGTAGAGAGATGGAGGAATTGAGTTTTGATGGCATTGAAAACAACTATTTCCTCTCTGCCCCAATTTGAAATACGAGATAGATCAGACGTCAGCTGTTCCATGGCTACCTTCCTTGCGTCTATTAACTGTCGTTGGGAGGGGTGCCTTTCAAATTAAAAAGGGTAATGAAGGATAGAGTCATTGGCATAGGAGTGGATAGGAAATGAAGTAACAGAGAGAAGGTCATTAATGAAAAGCAGAAAAAGTGTTGGGTATAGGACAGATCCTTGAGGAACACCACTATTAATAGATTTATAATAAGAACGATAACCGTCTACAACAGCTGCTATAGAACGACCGGAAAAGAAATTAGAGAGAAGGTCACAGAGAGAAGGATAGCTTCCGAAAGAGGGAAGTATTGAAATCAAAGCTTTGTGAAAGATTCTATCGAAAGATTTCGATATGTCTAGCGCAACAGCAAAAGATTCACCGAAATGCCAAAGAGCGGAGGACCAAGAGTCAGAGAGAAAGGAAAGGAGATCTCCATTAGAGCGTTTCTTACGAAAGCCATACTGGCGATCTGAGATAAGATTAGAAGAATTGAAATGTTTCCAAATCTTCCTGTTAAGGATAGATTCGAAAACTTTAGAAAGAACGGAGGCTAAAGAAATATGACTATAGATAGAGGGTTGAGAGGGGTCCCCCTTCTTCGGCACAGGCTGAATGAGCTCACGTTTCCAGCAAGAAGGAAAGGTTGAAGTAGAAAGACATAGACGAAAAACTTTACCAAGACAGGGTGCAAGCTCGGAAGCACAAGTTTTGAGAGCCACTGGAGGGATGCCATCAGGACCGTACGCCTTCTTAGTGTAAAGCTCAGTGAGAGCAGAAATGACGTCTTTAGAAGAAATTACAATTTTAGGCGTAAATGAGTTGGAGGGGGTTGAAGGAGTAGGAACAGCTCCGGAATCGTCTAACGTTGAATTAGAAGCAAAAGTTTGAGCAAAGGAGTTCAGCTTTAGAGAAAGGCAAAACGGTAGTGGTACCGTCAGAAACTACTAAAGGAGGAAAAGAGGAAGAAGCAATGTTAGAGTTGACATTTTTTGCAAAATGCCAGAAAGGGCGAGAGGAAGAGGAACCAGAAAGATTATTGTATTTGCGGCGGAGAAAAGAGTTTTGGTATCTCGAAGAATAGATTTTGCACGATTCCGGGATGAAATATAAGTTGCATGAGTTTCTGGAGTTTGAAGACGACGGTGGTCCCTGAAGGCAGCATCCCTGCGACGGATAACACGAGAACAAGCAGAGTTAAACTAAGGTTTGTTAGGTTTAGTAGAAGTGAAAGAATATGGAATGTACGCCTCCATGCCAGAGAGAATCACCTCGGTTATGCGAGCTGCATACTCCGAGGGACTCCTCCCACGGAAACAGTAATCATTCCATTGAAAATCAGAAAAGTGCAACCGCAAGTCAGACCAGTTAGTGGCACCGAAATGCCAGAAACGTCTCCTCGCCGAAGGCGGGGGCCGTTCTTGCGGAAGACTTGAAAAGACAGGGCAAGATACAGAGATTAGAAGGTGATCGGATGAACCCAGAGGAGGAAAGAGTTTAACAGTATAAGGAGAAGTATGATAAGAAGTTAGCAAAAGATCAAGTATGTTGGATTCATCACCAAGGCGGTCAGGGATACGGGTAGGGAGATGCACCAACTGCTCAAGGTTATTCTGGATAGAATATTGGTAGGCGAGTTCACCAGCCGGATCACGAGAACTAGATGAAAGCCATTGGCGGTGGTGAACATTGAAAGCACCTAATATGATGATTTCGGAGAAAGGAGAAGAAGAAAAAATGTGTTCTATTTTGGAGTTAAGATATTTGAAGAATTTTGGATAGTCAGTGGTTAGGAGATACATAGACAGAACTTATAAAATAAAATTTAAGCAAAATTTTTTATTTTTCATGTTCATATATATATATTTATATATATATATATATATAATTATATATATATATATATAATTATATAATATATATATATATATAATATATATATATATATATATATATATATATATATATATATATATATATATATATATATATATATATATATATATATATATATATATATTTTTACTGTTTTACTCTTTTTCCCCTTGGACCTTCCTCATTGGAAGGGCCACACCACTTTCAGGAAATCCGCAAAGGCATGCAACGGCATATATATTATATATATACTATATATATATATATATATATATATATATATATATATATATATATATATATATATATATATATATATATATATATATATATAATATATATATAATATATATATATATATACAGGGTAGAAAAAAACCATGGTTTAAAAAAAAAAAAGAAACAATAAAAACCAGTTTTTTTTTTTTTTTTTTTTTTTGGTTTATTTGGTTTTTTTATTACAATAATGAATCAATAGGTGAAATGACTAATGAATAATGAAAAATGCAATATATTTTTATATATAGAACAGTAACAAAATGATTGAAATGAAGCAAAAAATAAATTTGAACTTCTAAAAAATAATGTAAATTAGTAGACTTATGAAAGTGTATATATATATATATATATATATATATATATATATATATATATATAATATATATATATATATAATATATATATATATATATATATATATATATATATATATATATATATATATATATATATATATATATATATATATATATATTATATATATATATATATATATATATATATATATATATATATATATATATATATATATATATATATATATATATATATATAATATATATATATATATATATATATAAAAAGTTCACATCTCACGGGCATTGCCTTATTCGAGGAGAGGAACTTTTCTAGGTAGTATATACCTAGGATCCCCAAATGGGATCGAACCCCTCAAGCACGTGAGTCAATCACCCTACCGTTTGAGCCACGGTTTATATATATATCGTATTTATATAGCTTGTATATAAATTCATTAACAAAAAATAAAAAATTGGTTTAAACCAAAAAAAACATGGTTTTTTTCAGTTGGTTTAAACAAAAAATAACCAATTGGTTTAAACCATCTGGTTTAAAACCATGCAACCCTGTATATATATATATATATATATATATATATATATATATATATATATATTATATATATATATATATATATATATAGTGACCTAACTATCTCTGTGGTGACCAATGTATGGTCCAGGAGGTCACTACACTTTGTTGTAGCGAAGGGGTAGATCAGGAGGCTGGGTGTTTCCTAAGTCCCCTTGTGGAATGCCGACTGGTAGGCGTGTGGTAGCCACCACTTCTCTTTAGGCCCGTGGAACGTCTGTAGCCTCATGTGGAAGGCTACTTCAAAGGAGGAACCACAGTCGAGGGCAAATGAGCTGCCAAACTGGGTTTCCTTTTTGGTAGCAGAGGCGTTGGAACTTCTACTGAGGGCAACTTCTTTTGGGCTTCTGCTTGGGACTGTTTCTTTTTCTTTTGGACGTCTTCTTCTTGGGCTTCTGCTTGGGACGTCTTCTTCTTGGGCAGCTTGGCTATAGAGGCGGAATCTTCTTCGGCTACTCGGAATAAAGCGAAAGGTTACTACTAATTCTATACCTTCTGAAATTTATCTCAATAATGAAAAGGTGTACGAAAAAGTAGTTGGTTTCTACTTTATTTATTTTTTCCTAATTTTAACAAAAATTGTTCACAAAGTTATTATTATTAAAGTTTTACAAAGTCTATGTTGAAATATTATACAAAATTTTATTTATTTACATTAGAAAATATTATTTTATAATATATTTAAAATCTATATATAAAAATACATTATATTTGAAATTTTAAACATTAACAATTTTTTATTTAAATTTTAATACAAAATAATATAAAATAAATACATTTTACATTTTATAATAGTTTCTCATAATGGTTTTAACTTGATTCAAATTTAGCGGTAAAATAGTTTTGGCGGGAAAAGTGCATTAAAATTTTGGGACATAATTTACATTATATTCTAAAGGTTTTTATTTTTTAATTAATAGTTTATATTATTATATATATAATAATTATTTTAATAACAAAAAGCTTTATTTTTAATTATTAATTAAGTTGCTATTTTTAACAAATAAATTTTATAAAAAGTTATGCAAAAATAATATTTTCTTTTTTCTATTTTATAGAAAACGTATATTTTTCGGTTAACTATTTTAAACGACACTATATATCAGTTCCCCATCGAGACACGGAGTGAACATCTTCACGGAAGCGTACTCGACGGAGGGGGATTCTTCTTGAAAGTGTACTCTTGAGAATAGAAACCACTGGATGTAGAGCCGTCATCTAGTAGGAACATCAGGTGCACCAGAGGTAGGAACATCAGGTACACCGATAGCTTCTACTGTTACCGGAGAATGCGGGACAAAAATATCTGCTACGATGTTTTCTTCCTTTTGTTGATGTGATGTATTGGAGGACGATTACTCTTTATTTGGAGAAAGGAGCGGTTTGAGTAATAGGAGAGTCACTTTCGAAGTTAGGTGTTAAATGTGCATTCTTTGTAGGTTGTTTATCTTTGTAGGGTGTTTTTCGTAGGTTGTTCTTTGTAGGTTGTTTTTCTTTGTAGGGTGTTTTTCGTAGGTTGTTTTTTGTAGGTTATTTTTCGTAGGTTGATTATAACTTCTTAGCAGCAGAAATCCAAAGGGACAAATTGACCGTAAAGCATCCGGTGTAGAATTGCTTCAAAAGACGTATAGCTGCTGTCCGTTATTATTTTTTTTTTTT
>SEYY01007025.1:45000-50000 GCA_009176605.1 Armadillidium nasatum | reverse complement strand
CTAGTTCTTTGCGCGCACTGATAAGGGAACGATATAGAGCGTTTCCCTAAATTAAAATGTAATCTATATATATATATATATATATATATATATATATATATATATATATATATATATATATATATATATATATATATATATATATATATATATATATATATATATGGGTTGTCCAAATAAAGGGGAAATTTTCATTTGTGAAAATATGGGAATGAACACTGGTACATGAGTTCAAACCACTACACATAATTGCCTTGCAGAGTCAGGCAAGTGACCCAGCACAACACTTGATTGTGGATGCCATGAGCGAAGAACCTTCTTGGTTGGCTGAAGAACCAGTATACAATGCCTTACCTGGCTTTGGCGAACCAGTGACCCTTGCATATGAGCTTTTTTAGAGGTGAATTGCGCGAAGGATACCCCCCTTGCGTCGATTAACTGTTGTTGGTATGGGCGTCTTTCAAATTCAAAGGAGTTATAAGAGTGGAAGTAATAGAGAGAAGGACAAAAAATAGAAAAATAGGAAAAGTGTTGGGGATAGGACAGAACCCTGAGGAACACCACTATTAATAGATTTAAAGGATGAACGGTTGCGGTCTACAAGAGCTACTTTAGAACGACCGGAAAGGAAATCAGATAGAATGATAGATGACCGAAAGAGGGAAGTTTTGAAATCAAAGCTTTGTGACAGACTCTATCGAAAGCTTTCGATATGTCTAGTGAAACAACAAAAGATTCACCGAAATGCCGAATGTCGGAGGACCAAGAGTCAGAGAAAAGGGAAAAAAGATCATTAGTAATAATGTTTCCAGATCTTCCTGATAAGGATAGGTACGAAAACTTTAGAAATAACAGAGTTTAAGAAATGGGACGGTAGCTAGAGGGTTGAGAGGGTCCCCCTTCTTCGGCACAGGCTGAATGAGCGCACGTTTCCAGCAAGAAGGGAAGGTTGAAGGTAGAAAGATAAAAGAGCGAAATAGTTTACCAAGGCAGGGTGCAAGCTCGGAAGCACAAGTTTTGAGAATCACAGGAGGGATACCATCAGGACCGTATACCACAGCATAGTATATATATTTTTACCATGGGAGTACTCCTTCTTAGTTTTAAGATGAGAGAGAGAGAGAGAGAGAGAGAGAGAGAGAGAGAGAGAGAGAGAGAGCAAAATGACGTCTTTAGGAGAAATTACAATTTTATGAATAAATGAATTGTAGGGG
The DNA here is from genome assembly GCA_009176605.1 of Armadillidium nasatum. NCBI lineage: Eukaryota > Metazoa > Arthropoda > Malacostraca > Isopoda > Armadillidiidae > Armadillidium > Armadillidium nasatum. Next base: position 48,786 of record SEYY01007025.1, on the reverse strand, counting down.
GTTGAAGGAGTGGAATAGCTCCGGAATCATCTAAGGTTGAATTAAAGGGAAAAATTTGAGCGAAGAGTTCAGCTGTAGAAGAAGGCAAAACAGCAGGTGTGCCGTCAGAAGAAACTAAAGGATAGAAAAAGGAAGAAGCAAAGTTTAAATTGACATATTTTTGCAAAAATTCTAGAAAGAGCGTAAGGAAGAAGAACCAGAAAGATTACAGCATTTTTCTAAAGAGAAAAAAAGTTTTTGATTTCACGGAAAATAGATTTTGAACTATTCCGAGATGAAATATAAATTGCATGAGTTTTTGAAGTTTGAAGACGACGGTAATCCCTGAATGAAGCATCCCTGCGAATAGCACAAGTCAAAAGAACAAATAAAGTTAAACCAAGGTTTGTCGGGTTTAGTAGAAGGGATATATATATATATATATATATATATATATATATATATATATATATATATATATATATATATATATATATATATATATATATATATATATATATATATATATATAATCCAGCCGAAATGATCTAATAATATTTGATTAATTTTTTCCGTAGATTTTTATGCATTTCTTTGTTGAAAATTTCCTTTTTATCATATGAAAATTTTATTCTTATAAAATCAGCATAAAATGTCAGCGGACATGATTATTATTATTATTATTATTATTATTATTATTATTATTATTATTATTATTATTATTATTATTATTATTATTATTATTATTTTTATTATTATATATTATTATTATTATTATTATTATTATTATTATTATTATTATTATTTATTATTATTATTATTATTATTATTATTATTATTATTATTATTATTATTATTATTATTATTATTATTATTATTATTATTATTATTATTATTATTATTATTATTATTATTATATTATTATTATTATTACTATTATGATCATTATTATTATTATTATTATTATTATTATTATTATTATTATTATTATTATTATTATTATTATTATTATTATGATCATTATTATTATTATTATTATTATTATTATTATTATTATTATTATTATTAATATTATGATCATTATTATTATTATTATTTTATTATTATCATTATTTTAACAATTACTATTTTAATTGTTATTATTACTACTATTATTATTATTATTATTAGCTATTATTATTTATTATTACTATTGTTGGTATCACTACTTCTGGTATTATGTTAACTATTATTATTTTTATTAGTTGGATTATTATCTTTTTTATTATTATTATTATTATTAATATTATTAAAATCAAATACTCTACAGCAACCGGAAATACCATTTCCGTCATTGCAATTATTTACGATTTTTATTATCAATATTATTATTGTTATTGTTAATATTATTATTATTATTATCCATCATTGAAAAATCGATTATAATTTATAGATTACAATTATTATTACTATTAATATTATTAGTAGTTATTATTATTATTATTATTATTATTATTATTATTATTATTATTATTATTATTATTATATATTATTATTATTATTATTGTTATTATTATTATTACTATTATGGTTATTAATATCACTATCGGTATTATATTATTTTTATTGACACTATTATTCTTATTACTATTATTATCTTTAAAGTACATATCATCATTGCTATTATTATTACCTAGTATTTTCAATGTAAACATCATAAGTAATCGTTCTTTGTTACTGTTACTTGATTGATTAACATTTATTTTTGTTACTCTAGAAGTAACCTATCATAACCTGTAATTATTAAATAAAGTATAATTATATATATATTGATGTATTAAACATTGGGGCTCAAAGGAAACCGCAGTGTTTTCCCCTAGCGGCCCCTTTTTGAAGAACTGGACAGTCACAATATTATTACAAATATTATTATTGAATTTAGTAGAATAGGACCTACTTTTAAACTTTAAACCTGTAAATGTACCATTTCCTGAATAAAACTTTATAATGAATGATTATTATTATTATTATTATTATTATTATTATTATTATTATTATTATTATTATTATTATTATTATTATTTATTATTCTTATTATTATTATTATATTATTATTATTATTATTATTATTATTATTATTATTATTATTATTATTATTATTATTATTATATATTATTATTATTATTATTATTATTTTTATTATTATTATTATCATTATTATTATGTATTATTATTATTATTATTATTATTTATTATTATTATTATTATTATTATTATTATTATTATTATTATTATTATTATTATTATTATTTCTTTGTTGTAGGTACTAGAAGTGCACAGAGCTTCAGAGAAGTGCCTCAGAGTGTTATGGTCCCTGAAGGTGACACAGTTGAGCTTCGGTGCCTTGTAGAGAACCAAGAGGGCCAGGCACAGTGGGCCAAAGACGGTTTTGCTTTAGGTAAGTCCCTACACTACTGCCAAAAAAAAATAAAAAATTTGTCCTAACGAATCGTTGGGACAAGTGGCAAAAATGTTCAGAGTAAAATTTTCAATAGAGAAAAGACATGTTCAGCATAAGAAAGTCGCTTCACTGATTTATTTTCTAATAAAAAAAAAATAACTTAAAAAATTTGTTGTGGCATTTTTGCCATTTGTCCCATCAATTTGTTAGGACAATTTTTGCCGTTTATTTTCACATTTCATCCTGTGATGTCCAACTTTGGTACTGAATCACTGTTACTGCTACCACTGTTATTCCTTTTATCAGATTATTACAATTAAAGTACATTACAAAAATTGTCGTAACGAATCGTTGGGACAAGTGGCAAAATTGTCACAACAAATTTTTTCAGTTATTTTTTTATTAGATAAATAAATCTGTGAAGCGACTTTCTTATGCTTAACATGTCTTTTCTCTATTCAAAATTTTACTCTGACAATTTTGCCACTTGTCCCAACGATTCGTTAGGACAATTTTTGCAGTGTATTAATTTACATATTTCTACCATAACTACCGTAATAGCTACTCCTATTACTATTAGTAGTATTATTACTGCTATTTTTAATACCATTATTACTTTCCTTCTACTAATACTACTAAAAGTAGTGGTATTAGTAGTAGTAGTAGTAGCAATTTTTGTAACCTTCCTCTTAATACTGTTACTACTAATACTACTGCCATTACCACAACTTCTGCTTCTATTACTATTAATAATAGTTAATATTAAATAATAATAATAATAATAATAATAATAATAATAATAATAATAATAATAATAATAATAATAATAATAATAATAATAAAAATAATGATAAAAATAATATATAATAATAATAACAATAATAATAATAAAAAATAACAAAAATAATGATAAAAAAATATATGATAATAATAAAATTAATAACATTAATAATCCTAAGAGTAATAATAATACTGCTACTAATAATAATATCGGCAATAAAAAAAAATTAAAATAATAAAACTTAATACCGAAGACGAACCTTCCAAGATGCAAAAAAAAAATAAAAAAATAAAAAAATAAAAAATAAAAAAATTATTTAAAAAAAAATAAAAATAAAAAAATAAAAAAAAATAAAAAAAAAGGAAATTTAAGAAGCCAACGTAAATAAGGAATAAAATTCAAGTGCAATAAAATTTCTCATAAAAGAAATAATGGACGAAATAAAATTGAAATGTATATTAAGATTAAATAATAATAATAATAATAATAATAATAATAATAATAATAATAATAATAATAATAATAATAATAATAATAATAATAATAATAATAATAATAATAATAATAATAATAATAATAATAATAA
>SEYY01007025.1:32500-40000 GCA_009176605.1 Armadillidium nasatum | reverse complement strand
GATGTACTTGTAGTAAAGAGACAGGGTTCCACTGTCACTTCGTAGAGTTAAAGGGTCATAAGGGGAGGATCCATTTTCAAGACATTTTTATTATTATTTGACCGATTGAGCTGAAATTTACAATGTATATGCATTTTTTTAATTAATTAACAATCGATTTCTGACTTTTTTCTGAGTTTCTAACGGTTTAATAGCTATAGGGGGTCAAAATTCAAAAAGAGATTAAACAGAAGTGGTAAAATAATGGTCAGAATGATCCAAAAATTACCCTGTACATTCTTAGCCCCAATTTCTACAACATTAAATCAAAACATTTGGGAATATTACGGATAGCGTTTGATTATAGAAGTTCAAATTTTTTTTTGAAAAAAAAATTGAAAAATATATACCCTTCCGGAGAAAAAAATTTCTTAAAAAAAATCTCTGTATTGAATGTTTTTGAAAATTGGATATTGTTTAGAGGAGGGATGGATCTAAAACTTTTATTTAAGACACTTTTAAAAACTAATTGTTTGATTCGAGATACAGCCTCTCAAAATTTGGAAAATTTGAAATTTCGTCGAAAATTCGGCCATTTTCGATAAGCTGTATCTCGAATCAGACAAATAGGTTTTAAAAGTGTTTTAAATAAAAGTTTTAGATCTATCCCTCCTCTAATAAAGTTAAAAAAAGAAAGACTTCCAATCCAGATTTTTTTTTTTGTAAATTTTTTTGTCCGAAGGTGTGAATTTTTCAAAATTGGAAAAAAAAAAATTTCGACACCTGGTCAAGTAAGGGCATATAACCTGCTTTCTGTTATGCACACATCAAAACTCTGTAAGAAGTTTTTATAGCCAATAGATTTTTGAATATACACACCAAATTTCAGACCAAAAAAATTTTTTATGCGTCTTCACCGTAGATTTAAACTCACCTTAAATTTCCAAAATTACTTCAAAACTTTAATTTCCTCGTAAAAACATTAGGAATGGAGTTTTTTCGTCGGGAAAAAAAATTTTTTTCAAATAAAATAAAAAAAAAAAAATCGGATGAAAATTTTTTTTTTTTCAAGAATGGATCCTTCCCAATAAGAGTTGTATATTAGGGAATAGTTATTAAGTTTTTGGCCTTAGACTCAACCTTGTAAAAATGTTTGGTGGAATTAGAGCCTCCCAAATGATGTGGGAAGAGGACAGTACTTTATACAAGGGAGAAACAAGATATCTTCATGCAACTTCGAGTAACTTCTCGAATGGAAAACTTCCTCACAACTTCAATAAAATCTTCAATTTCTTTGAAGTTACCTTAGCAACTATTACGTTGAGTGCTTTCAAGGACAATTTATTGTTTATCTTCTGACTAAAAAGGCTTTCATTACTTGCTGGTGAGACGATACACTGCAAAAATTGTTCTAACGAATCGTTGGGACAAGTGGCAAAAATGTCACAGCAAAATTTTCAGTAGAGAAAAACATGTTAAGCAAAAGCAAGTCGCTTCACCGATTTATTTTCTAATAAGAAAATAACTGAAAAAATTTGTGGTGACATTTTAGCGACTTGTCCCAACGATTCGTTAGGACAAGTTTTTGCAGTGTATCGTCTTAAGGTTTTTTAAATGTGAATATCACAAAGTTTGTACGATTTCACAGAGAAATTCTATCCGAATCAGCAAGAATAGAATAGGAAGTTAAAAGTCTATATGCAAAAGAGGGAAAACAAATTTGAAATTGAGTGGAGAATGGTAAGAGCTAACTCATCGACATAATAATAAATAAAATTAGAAGAACAGTTGAGAATGCAGCTTGCGAAAGTAAGAATAAAGTTTAGAGATAAGATAGAACCATGAAAAAACAACTGTGGCAAGGAAAAAAAGATAACTCCCCATAGATTGGTTTGGAAGAAAACTAAAGAAAATATAAAAAAAAAAAATTAGAGAGCAGTAAAGGAAGCAATGTCCTGTTGTAATTCTTGTATACTTCAGGCACACCCAAGCAAGAAACAAGAGATCGTCTACTCTCTAAGGACAGAAAACCATAAATCGGTGAGATGAGAAAAGTTTTCATCAACTGACCTCAAGCTTCAAAAGTATAATAACGGACTGAATAATAATGATTATAATAATAATAATAGTAGTATTTCCATGTTTATTATAAAAATAGAAAAAACGGAAGAGAAAAGAAACTTCTAAGGCGTCGTTACGTCCCATTAGACAAATAGGTGACTAGGCGGCATTACACCTCATTAGACCGGTCAAGCTAGGTTAGGTGTGAAAAATTTGTGGATTTATAAGTATCTTTTGTAATAAATAATCAGTTATGATGTAGAGAATGTAGAGTAAAAGTGAAAGTAAAAGTGAAAGTGGAAATGACTAAAGGGGAAATAAGAAAAATAAAAGTAAGAATGGAAAATGAATTCGATGAAAAAAAAGTGAATGAAAATGAAGAAAGTAAAAAATAAATATATATATATATATATATATATATATATATATAATATATATATATATATATATATATATATATATATATATATATATATATATATATATATATATATATATATATATATATATATATAATATATAATAATAAATATATATATATATATATATATATATATATATATATATATATATATATATATATATATATATATATATATATATATATATATATATATATATATATATATATATATATATATATATATATAGGCACCATCCCTGCAGGGAATAGGACGAGAACAAGTAGAGTTAACGAAGGTTTGTTAGGTTTAGTAGAAGGGAAAGAATATGGAATGTACGCCTCCATGTCAGAGAGAATCACCTCGGTTATGCGCTCAGCACTTTTCGAGGGACCCTTCCCACGGGAAAAGTAATCATTATATGGGAGATCAGAGAAGTACAAAGGCGAGCCAGACCAATTGACAGCTCCGAAGTGCCAGAAACATCTCTCCGAAGTTGAGATCCTTTCTTGCAGAAGGCTTCAAAAGAAAGAAGAAGAAGATACAGAAATAAGAAAGTGATCGGATGAACCCAGAGGAGGAAAGAGATTAACAGTATAATTAGAAGGATTAGAAGTTAATAAAAGATCAATGTATGGGGTTTATCACCAAGACGGTCAGGGATATCGGTAGGATGTTGCACAAACTGGTCAAGGTTGTTCTGGATAGAAAAGTTGAAGGCGAGTTCACGAGCTGGATCATGAGAAATAGAAGAAAGCCATTGGTGGTAGAGAACGTTGAAATCACCTACAATGATGATTTCAGAAAGAAAAGAAAAGGGAAGAATGTTCTACTTTTTAATTAAGATAGGCGAATAATCTTTTTACAGTCGGTAGAGTTAGGAGATAAGCAGACAAAATAGATTTAGTTGTAGAGTTGCAGGAGGCTTAAGCCATAAAGTAGAGAATTCAGAAGACTCCAAATTAGAGACAAGATAACAGACAACATCGTTGCGCACATATGCGCAACATCCACCTTTGGCTGAAAATTGATGGTAGAGGCAGTAGGAGAAAATAGAAAAAGAGTTTGCTTTCAAAGCACTTTAGCTCCTGAGTTTTAAGAAAAAGAGGTGAGGTCTGAAAGAAGAGAGGTAGTGTTCGACAAGGTGGAAATTTGACAAAATACAGCAAAAATAGCAGAAATAAAAAAAAAAAAAAGACCATGCATCAGGCAGTCCGACAGCAAGGTCTTGGTGGCACCAACCCTATCATCAGAGACCACCAACTTCCAAGTGGTGATGAGGGAAAAGGTTGATGTTGGGCTATTTTTGAAAGCCATCCCTACACATATATATATATATATATATATATATATATATATATATATATATATATATATATATATATATATATATATATATAATATATATATATATATATATATATATATATATATTAAAGATTTTGAATACACTAAAACCCCTTAAAATCCCCATGAAAATCTGTATCATTATTTATAACTTTATGAATCATATATAATAAACTAAGACCAAACTAAATTAAATATTTAATAAGTATTAAACACATTTCTCTATAATATTAATTAATGAGATTACAAAATAAAAAACCTGGAATTCTAATAAATAAACCTTAAATTCTATTAATAAAACTTGAATTCTAATTACTTCGCTATAGCCAATATTAGTTCATTAAACAATTTTCTTGATATAAGACCCTTATTTAGGTAGGATGAAATTTATATCCACATTGAATTGGAGTTAAAATTTATAGCCACCTAAAATGGGTGGGGAAATCCTCCCCTTAATTAGGGGTTAAAATTATAAGTTGGGGGTGGACGTGGGGGGAAAGGCAGAGAGAGAAGGATTTTAATTCAAAATTTCAGCAAATGAATTGGTAATTACTGTTTGTGTATTCAGGATATTGCCTTGAGATTCAGAGGTTATTTCCAAGAAAGAGGGTGGGAAGCACATAAGGAATCAAATAATGGGGAAGGGGGGAATAGAGGACTTTGGAGGGGTGAAATGGGGGGTTGAGGGGACTACTGTAATAATTTCCAGAGAATTAAAGCCAATTTCGTTAGGAGTAATAAAATTAGTGTAATAAATGGGAATCTAATAGAGAACTTACAAGGGTTTGAATTCTACTCCAAGGTTATAATGAAAACGCCATTATCAATGCCTTAGATTAATCCTAATCACACACACATACATACACACACACACGCACATACATATACACACACACGCGAACGCACACCCATACAGGTACACACAAAGACAAGATCTCATTAAGTATAGAAATGTAAAAAAATGTAATGAAAGAAAAATGTAAAAAAAAAAAATAAAAAAAAAATGTGAAATATGTTAAGAAAAAAAGAAATAGATAAAAATGAACAGAGATAGTAAAAAAGAGAACGAGAAGAAACATATAAGATCAAGAAATGAAAAATGATGGCGATAGATAAGTTTTTAATAATAAGATTATAATTAAAGAGTTAAGGGAGAGGGAGGGGAGAGAGGGGGAGAGAAAGAAAGAGGGGGGAGAGAGATAGATAGATAGATAGATAGATATAGATCGATAAATAAGTTTTTAGAAATAAGATAATATTTAAAGAGTTAGGGAGAGAGAGGGAGAGAGAGGGGGAGAGAAAGAGAGAGGGAGGGAGTATAATATATATATATATATATATATATATATTATATATATATATATATATATATATATATATATATATATATATAATATATATATATATATATATATATAATATATATATATATATATATATATATATATATATATATATATATATATATATATATATATATATATATATATATATATATATATATATATATATATATATATAGATATATATATATATAGAGAGATAGATAGATAGATAGAGATATCGATAGATGTTTTTAGAAATAGATAATAATTAAAGAGTTAGAGAGAGGGAGGGGAGAGAGGGGAGAGAAAGAGAGGGAGAGATAGATAGATAGATAGATAGATAGATAGATAGATAGATAGATAGATAGATAGATAGATAGATAGATAGATAGAGATAGATAAATAAGATAGAAAAAGAAGAGGAAAGAAGGAAGGGAGAGAGGGAGAGAGAGAGAGAAAGAGGGAGAGAGAGAGAGAGAGGGAGAGAAAGAGAGATAATAAAATGGATAGATAGAAAGAGATAGATAGATGTCAGAGAGAGATGGGGTTTTTAGGATTCTAAAGGATCAATGTGACTAGGGGGTTTGGGTGGGGAAAATGACATTCACGTATTTATGTAAATCAATTTATATTAATACAATTTTAATTTAGAAAAGTTTATTATTTTTATTAGTCTTCAATTAAATCCGATTTTGGAACACAATTTTCCTATTTGAATAAAGTGGGACAATTTTTTTTTTTTAAAGTTCACATCTCACGGGCATTGCCCTATTCGAGGAGAGAATTTCCAAGCGGGATCGAACCGACGCCCTCAAGCACGTGAGTCAATCACTCTACCGTTTGAGCCACGGTAGACGGCAAATTACAGACACTATTCCAAAAGGATTTTTGTGAGACGCAGTAACTGAATCCTTTGAGGAGATAACTTAAATAACATACATATTGGACAAATTGGGTATAATGAGCAACAGTACATGCGGAATGTACGAATAAATGTTAAATTTATTTTGGCATCCGCATATTTGGAACAAAGGCAAAACTTTCAGACTCGTATCCGCATTTGTGATGTTCACAGTCTAAATATTGGCATTATAATCCGCATCAGTCTTTAAGAGGATGTGTAAATGAAAGATGGTAATACCCCATCTGAAAATGAGGAACCACCTACCCCGATTTTTTTTTTTTTTTGAAAAGTTCACATCTCACGGGCATTGCCCTATTCGAGGAGAGGAACTTTTCTAGGTAGTATATACCTAGGATCCCCAAGTGGGATCGAACTGGCGCCCTCAAGCACGTGAGTCAATCACTCTACCGTTTGAGCAACGGTAGACGGCATTTGAAGAAGCCTCAATGAATGGCTTTTAAAATTAGGTGAAAGATTAGAAGAGAGTTCCAGTAATGTATAAGAATGAGCATTGCAGTTCCGGGTCCGGCTATGACTTCGGCTTTGAACCTTTCGTTATAATAAAAAATATATATTTGAATCTGGCTCCGCCTCCATAAAATAATCTTGCTCCGATTTTGGCTCCGACATCGGTCCGGATCTATCTATCACCATCTTTATTTCTTTTCATAAATATAATTTTATTTACTTTCATTTAATCATTTTCTCTTTACTTTCATATTTTCTTTCACTTTTTTTCATCATATTCACTATCTCCTTACTTTCGTTATTCTTATTTTACATTAAAAAATAGAAAGAATTGTAGAGAAAAAACTCTAGGCGTCGTTACGTCCCATTGGACAGATGTGTGACTTGTCGGCACTAAATTACATTACTCTCTTTCAGCTTCCACTTTCCTTTTACTAATACTTTGCATTCTCAACATCTTCACTGCTTATATACTTACAAAACTTTCACAACTAACCAAACCTAACCCAACTTAGGCCTAACGAGATGTAAAGGCGCCTAACCACCTATCGGTCTAATTGGACGTAACGATTCCCTAGATGTTTCTTTTCTCTCCAGTTCTTTCTATTTTTAATATAACAAACAAATACAAATATTACTTCTATTATTATTAAGATATTTTTGTCACTTTGTTACATGTTTCTTGTGGGTAAGAGAGAGAGAGAGAGAGAGAGAGAGAGAGAGAGAGAGAGAGAGAGAGAGAGAGAGAGAGAGATAGAGATAGAGAGAGAGAGAGAGAGAGAGAGAGAGAGAGAGAGAGAGAGAGAGAGAGAGAGAGAGAGAGAGAGAGAGAGAGAGAGAGAGAGAGAGAGAGAGAGAGAATGATATGTATTAGTTTATTTCTATAGTTTTAATGCTTTAAAAGTTTTTTTTTGCCTTGCAAAAGATTTCCTTTTACGGGATTAAAATCCTTTTCCCAATTTTTTAAGGAATTTTTTTTTTCTTTCTCTTTACGAGTTAATGATTCCCAATAAGT
>SEYY01007025.1:7500-10000 GCA_009176605.1 Armadillidium nasatum | reverse complement strand
GTCTGTTTGTGTGTCTACCTGTGACTGTCTCTGTCTCTGTCTGTCTGTATGTGTCTGTCTGTTTGTCTGTTTGTGTGTCTACCTGTGACTGTCTCCGTCTGTGTCTGTCTGTATGTGTCTGTCTGTATGTGCTTGTCTGTATGTGCCTGTCTACTTGGTTGTTTGTGTGTCTACCTGTGACTGTCTCTGTCTGTGTCTGTCTTTATGTGTCTGTCTGTTTGTCTGTTTGTGTGTCTACCTGTGACTGTGTCTGTCTGTGTCTGTCTGTTTGTCTGTTCGTGTGTCTACCTGTGACTGTCTCCGTCTGTGTCTGTCTGTATGTGTCTGTCTGTTTGTCTGTTTTTGTGTGTCTACCTGTGACTGTCTCCGTCTGTGTCTCTCTGTATGTGTCTGTCTGTTTGTCTGTTTGTGTGTCTACCTGTGACTGTCTCTGTCTGTGTCTGTCTGTATGTGTCTGTCTGTTCTGTTTGTGTCTACCTGTGACTGTCTGTATGTGTCTGTCTGTTTGTCTGTTTGTGTGTCTCCCTGTGACTGTCTCCGTCTGTGTCTGTCTGTATGTGTCTGTCTGTTTGTCTGTTCGTGTGTCTACCTGTGACTGTCTGTATGTGTCTGTCTGTATGTGTGTCTGTTTGTGTGTCTACCTGTGACTGTCTCCGTCTGTGTCTGTCTGTATCTGTGTCTGTCTGTCTGTCTGTTTGTGTGTCTACCTGTGACTGTCTCCGTCTGTGTCTGTCTGTATGTGTCTGTCTGTTTGTCTGTTTGTGTGTCTACCTGTGACTGTCTCCGTCTGTGTCTGTCTGAATGTGCCTGTCTACTTGGTTGTTTGTGTGTCTACCTGTGACTGTCTCTGTCTGTGTGTCTGTCTGTTTGTCTGTTTGTGTGTCTACCTGTGACTGTCTCCGTCTGTGTCTGTCTGTTTGTGTGTCTACCTGTGACTGTCTCTGTCTGTCTGTATGTGTCTGTCTGTTTGTCTGTTTGTGTGTCTACCTGTTACTGTCTCTGTGTCTGTCTATATGTGTCTGTCTGTTTGGCTGTTTGTGTGTCTATCCGTGACTGTCTCTGTCTGTGTCTGTCTATATGTGTCTGTCTGTTTGGCTGCTTGTGTGTCTACCTGTGACTGTCCCTGTCTGTGTCTGTATGTGTCTGTCTGTTTGGCTGTTTGTGTGTCTACCTGTGACTGTCTGTCTGTCTATATGCGTCTGTCTGTTTGGCTGTTTGTGTGTCTACCTGTGACTATCTCCGTCTGTGTCTGTCTGTCTGTGCCTGTCTGTTTGGCTGTTTGTGTGTCTACCTGTGACTGTCTCTGTCTGTGTCTGTTTGTCTTTTTTTCTGTTTTGTGTTTCTGTGCTTGTTGGTCTGTCTGTGTCTCCTATTATTATAACAACACAAACTCTATATATATAATATATATATATATATATATATATATATATATATATATATATATATATATATATATATATATATATATATATATATATATATATATATATATATATATATATATATATATATATATATATATATATATATATAATATATTTAATTTTTATTATTATTAAAATATATAATACAATGAACTGAATTAAATTATTTATGAAAAAAATTATTATTATTTCTAAACCAATTTTTATATAATTTAAAGGAAAAATTTGAATTTTTTATTTATTTATTATTAATTTTTTTTCTTTTTTTTTTGGGGGGGAAAATTAATTTTAAAAATTTAAAAAAATTAAAAAAAAAAAAAAATTTATATTTATATATATATATATATATATATATATATATATATATATATATATATATATATATATATATATATATATATATATATATATATATATATATATATATATATATTATATATTTTTTTTTTAAAAAAAAAAAAAAAAAAAAAAAAAAAAAAAAAAAAAAAAAATTATATATAATATATATATATATATATATATATATATATATATATATATATATATATATATATATATATATATATATATATATATATATATATATATATATATATATATATATATAATATATATATATATATATATATATATATATATATAGGGGAAGATGGGGTACATTGTAACAAGGGACACAGTGTAAACTTTTAATTTACGCGTAAACTGATATATCGATATATATATATATATATATATATATATATATATATATATATATATATATATATATATATATATATATATATATATATATATATATATATATATATATATATTATATATATATATATATCGATATATCAACTCCGTATTTATATGGCATATGGTTAAGCTCTTCCCCTTAGTTCACATCCAGAAGAGGAGGGGTGAGGTTGTGTAATTCTGGAATAGAGAAATCTTTGTTGTTTTTTGATACGTAAAAGTAAAATTTTTAACCACTATTTTGATCTTAATTATTCGTATTCTTTATGTACAATCTTAAATTTATAGTTAAGGGATTAAATATATATTTTTATAATAACATTATAATCATT
>SEYY01007025.1:0-2500 GCA_009176605.1 Armadillidium nasatum | reverse complement strand
ATATATATATATATATATATATATATATATATATATATATATATATATATATATATATATATATATATATATATATATATATATATATCACACAGTAATCGTTAACCGTTTTTACACAGCAATTCACTAAAGTCATTTAAAAGAGTTTAGAAATGTTTTAATTTAAAAGTTTTTTTTAATATATTAAATATAATTAATAATAATATATAATTATATTATATATAATAATATGTAATTCATTTTAATACATATTTTGTTAGAGAGTTACTGTTACCCTTCAAAAAATAAATAAATAAATAAATAAAAATAAAAACAACCAAAGTTTAATTTAATTTAGAATTAAACTTCTAAATCTGAAAATATTAAGAGTATAATTTATTTGATTAATTAAAAAGAATTAATTAATTAATTATTAATTTGTTTGATTTAGAAGATTTTAAAGCTGAGAGGAATTATTAATTGAAGATACTAATATGATCCCGAAAGATATCAAATCTTCATGCCACTCCAGTTGCTTAAAAACTAAACTAAACTAAACTAAACTAAACTAACCTAACCTAACTTGACCTTACCTAGCTTAACCTAACCTAACTTGACCTAACTCAACTTAACCTAACCTAGTTTAATAACCTAAGAAAGTTACTACTTCAGAAGTTACATGAATTAAAATATATTAACCTAACCTAACGTGACCTTACTTAACTTAACCTAACCTAGCTTAACAACCTAAGAAAGTTACTACTTCAGAAGTTACATGAATTCTTCACACTTTCCCAACTGCAATAACTTTATAAAGTTGTTGAAGTCGCATTTTGTGAAATTCCTCACTCAGAGTTTACGGCTTTTCACCTTACAATATTCCCAATTTTCATTGACCGACAACATTCCCTTTTCTAAAAGTCGAATTATTTCTTAATCCTTTCACTATTAATTTTAAATTTGACATCGTTCATTCAAAACAATTAAATCTCATATCACCTCCTTTGAGGAGGCACTTATAACTCTACTTACTAAAAGTTATCTTCTCTTCTCTCTATAACTCTCTTGAAAGCATCCTTAGAGATTACGTTCATATTCTTACCGATGGACACACACACACACACACACACACACACACACACACACATATATATTATATATATATATATATATATATATATATATATATATATATATATATATATATATATATATATATATATATATATATGCGTGTGTGTGTGAGTTCATGAATATTAAGCTGAATAATAAATTATTATTAATAATAGCAATAATAAATAAAAGGTTTTCGCTTAAAATAGCAAAATTTTATGATAAGTTCAAAACCGAACACAACGTCGATTCCCAGAGGAGCTTTCCAGTACTAAAATTTATGAAGCATGAATTTAAAAATATTTGATCGTTCATTTTCTCCTGTGTGTGTGTTTGTGTGTGTGTGAGGTGAACATGTGTAGATAAGTGTGTGAGTGGGTGTGTTTATTAGTGATTGAGTGAGCGTGTGAATGTGTGTGTGTGTGTGTGTAAGTCATTGAGTGTGTGTGAGAGTAACAACGGGAGTGAGTGTGTGAATGCGTGTGTGAATGCGTGTGTGTGTGTAAGGCTGTGAGCTAGTGTATAAATGTGCGTGTGAATGAGTAAACTAAGAGTGTGTGCGTGTGCCTAAGTGTATGTGCGTGTGAGTGAGTGCGCACGCGCGTGTGTGTGTGTGAATACACGCGCGAAAATCTTTCTTGTCTATTTTACTAAAATATTTAAAGTAAAAAAATCTCAACAATATTTATAATGAGTAAACTTTTATTCAAATAAGTAATAATAATAATAATAATAATATTATTATTATTATTATTATTATTATTATATATTATATATTAATTATTTATTATTATTATTATTATTATTATTATTATTATTATTATTATTATTATTATTATTATTATTATTATTATTATTATTATTATTATTGTTATTATTATTATTATTATTATTTTATTAGTTTACATAGTAACTGCTACTAAAATGCAATCCCAAGATTGTAAGATGTGAAAGATGAGAAATAAATACGATCGAAGCACTGAAAGATATATATAAAAGCAAAGTTTACCTAATAATAAGTTACAAAAATCTCATAAAATTCCTTTTCTATTAGTGTGGAGCTCAATTCCTTGAGATTCCTGAACCTTTTATGTTCTCGTTCGAAAGACAGATAAAAAATAATATTGTTGCTAGATAGCGGGTTGTCAGAATCTTTAGATAGTACTATTTTTCATTAAGTTTGTACATTAAAAAAGATTTATTTTGGTATATCGTAGCGATCGTAATTTGTTAGAATGAGTATATGTATATATATATATATATATATATATATATATATATATATATAATATATATATATATATATATATATATATATATATATATATATATATATATATATATATATATATATATATATATATATATATATATATATATATATATATATATATATATATATATATAT
>SEYY01007024.1:5000-20000 GCA_009176605.1 Armadillidium nasatum | reverse complement strand
TTCAATTCTGTAAGGTTAGAAGAGAGTTAACCGTAGAGAGGTCATAACCAATGAAATAAATATAGGTTGTGAGTTAAGATAGCTTACAGAGCTAGGTTAGCTTGAAAATGATATGCATACAACGAAAACACAATTTTCCTTAATTCATAAAAAAGTTAAAATGTTTTATAATGTAAAAATTAAAGAACTTTCCAGGTTATGTATCTGTAGAGGTTGTTAAGAGAAACTTAATGTTAGAAAAAGGAGTAGAGAAACCTCTGAATGAAATATGTTTACAATAGAATGTTGCTAAATTAGTTATTTGCAGTTAATGAGAGTTGTAAGGCGTAAAAAAGCTAGTCCATGACATGTTAGCCTCTGTGGGAAATATATTATGAGATATGTTAACCGTTTTTCGATGTTATGTAAGAGAATGGGTTCTTAGGCCTTTTAAGGTTAGTTGAAGTTAGTTGGTGGGTCCGTTATGGTTTGAGATGGTATATTTTTCCATGCTCACAAGGAGTTACACAGTTTTAACGACCTGCGACAAACGGTTGTACGCCTATGGGAGGAACTGCCACAGGAAACCATCCAGCAGCTCATCTTCGGCATGTATCAAATGTGTTTAGCTGTCATACGTTCAAGGGGGACAAGTGGCATGCGCATACACCCTACAGGTTTTCACATCACCATACTTATATTCCACGGTGTCCCAGGGTTTCTGGTGTTCCCACAGTGGAGCACCACATTATTCCCACAATGTTACTACTAGTTTTGTATGTTTCAGAATTCCCCTATTGACGTTTGTTCCAGTGGTGCAATAATTTTGCTCTTCAGTATATATATATATATATATATATATATATATATATATATATATATATATATATATATATATATATATATATATATATATATATATATATATATATATATATGCCACTCCTTCCCCCATCACCACTTGGGAGTTGGTGGCCTCCGGTGATGGGGTTGGTGCCACCAAGACCTCTACGCCGACTTGCCCTGGTGAACGATCTTCCTTTTTCATTAACTTCTGCAACATTCGCTGTCTCTTTACTAATTTCCCCTTTGTCGAACACCACCTCTCTTCTTCTAGACCTCATCTCTTATTCTTAACCGAAACTCAGGTGTCTGAGTGCTCTGACAGCAAGCCCTACTCTGTTTCCTCCTACTGTCTCTATCCTCAATTTTCAGCCAAAGGCGGATGTTGCGCTTATGTGCGCAACGATGTTATCTGTTCTCGTGTCTCTAATTTGGAGTATTCGGAATTCTCTACTTTATGGCTTAAACTTTCTTGCAACTCTACAACTAAATTTATCTGTTCTGTCTACTTATCTCCTAACTCTACAGACTATCCAAAATTCTTCGACTATCTTAACTCTAAAATAGAACACATTCTTTCTTCTTCTCCTTTCTCTGAAATCATCATATTAGGTGATTTCAATGTTCACCACCGCCAATGGCTTTCATCTAATTCTCACGATCCAGCTGGTGAACTCGCCTTCCAATTTTCTATCCAGAACAACCTTGAGCAGTTGGTGCATCTCCCTACCCGTATCCCTGATCGCCTTGGTGATGAACCCAACATACTTGATCTTTTCCTAACTTCTAATCCTTCTCCTTACACTGTTAAACTCTTTCCTCCTCTGGGTTCATCCGATCACCTTCTTATCTCTGTATCTTGTCCTATCTATTCAAGTCTTCCGCAAGAACGGCCCCCGCCTTCGGCGAGGAGACGTTTCTGGCATTTCGGTACCACTAACTGGTCTGACTTGCGGTTGTACTTCTCTGATTTTCCATGGAATGATTACTGTTTCCGTGGGAGGGGTCCCTCTGAGTGTGCAGAGCGCATTACCGAGGTGATTCTCTCTGGCATGGAGGCGTACATTCCATATTTTTTTCTTTCTACTAAACCTAACAAACCTTGGTTTAACTCTGTTTATTCTTGTTCTCGTGCTATCCGCCACAGGGATGCTGCCTTCAGGGATTACCGTCGTCTTCAAACTCCTGAAACTCATGCAACTTATATTTCATCCCGGAATCGTGCAAAATCTATTCTCCGTAACACTAAAAACTCTTTTCTCAGCTTAAAATGCAACAATCTTTCTGGTTCTTCTTCTTCACGCCCTTTCTGGCATTTTGCAAAAAATGTCAACTCTAACTTTGCTTCTTCCTCTTTCCCTCCTCTAGTATCTTCTGACGGTACAACTGCCGTTTTGCCTTCCTCTAAAGCTGAACTCTTCGCTAAAACTTTTGCTTCTAATTCAACCTTAGACGATTCCGGAGCTATTCCTCCTTCAACCCCCTCCGACTCATTTATGCCTAAAATTATAATTTCTTCTAAAGACGTTATTTCTGCTCTCTCTGAGCTTAACACTAAGAAGGCGTACGGTCCCGACGGTATCCCTCCTGTGGTTCTCAAAACTTGTGCTTCCGAGCTTGCACCCTGCCTTGGTAAACTTTTTCGTCTATGTCTTTCTACTTCAACCTTCCCTTCTTGCTGGAAACGTGCACTCATTCAGCCTGTGCCGAAGAAGGGGGACCCCTCTCAACCCTCTAACTATCGTCCCATTTCTTTAACCTCCGTTCTTTCTAAAGTTTTCGAATCTATCCTTAACCGGAAGATTTGGAAACATCTAAACTCTTCTAATCTGATCTCTGATCGCCAGTATGGCTTTCGTAAGAAACGCTCTACTGGTGATCTCCTTTCCCTTCTCTCTGACTCTTGGTCCTCCGCTCTTCGGCATTTCGGTGAATCTTTTGCTGTGGCGCTAGACATATCGAAAGCTTTCGATAGAGTCTGGCACAAAGCTTTGATTTCCAAACTTCCCTCTTTCGGAATCTATCCTTCTTTCTGTGACCTTCTCTCTGATTTCCTTTCCGGTCGTTCTATAGCAGCAGTTGTAGACGGCCACCGTTCTTCCTTTAAATCTATAAATAGTGGTGTTCCTCAAGGATCTGTCCTATCCCCAACACTTTTTCTACTTTTCATTAATGACCTTCTCTCTGTTACTTCATCTCCTATCCACTCCTATGCTGATGACTCCACCCTTCATTACTCTTTTTATTTTGAAAGGCGCCCCTCCCAGCAACAGTTAATAGAAGCAAGGAGGGTTGCCTTGGAGCAGCTGACCTCTGATCTATCTCGTATTTCATAATTGGGGCAGAGAGAACATGGTTGTTTTCAATGCCTCCAAAACTCAATTCCTCCATCTCTCTACTCGACACAATCTTCCACACAACTATGATATCTTATTCGAAAACACTCAACTCAAACCTTCATCTGTTCTTAATATTCTCGGCGTTTCCTTTTCTCGTGATCTTTCTTGGAAAGATCACATTACCTCTCTTTCTAAACAAGCTTCTAAGAGGTTAGGTGTTCTGAGGCGCCTTCAGCATTTCTTCACTCCACCCCAGTTGCTTGCTCTGTATAGGGGTGTTGTTCGCCCCTGTATGGAGTATGCTTCGCACATTTGGGGTGGTTCCACACACACAGCTCTCCTAGAAAAGGTGGAGTCTAGGGCATTTCGTCTTATCAACTCTCCTGCTCTTACTAACTCTCTTCAATCTCTTTCTACCCGTCGAATTGTTGCGTCACTCTCTCTATACTATCGCTATTACAATGGACACTGCTCTTCTGAACTCTCTCGTTGCATACCTCCTCCACTGAGAAGGGCTCGTGCGACTCGTCTTTCTACACAGTCTCATCCTTTCTCTGTCCAACTCTCTGACCCCAGACTTAACCGCTATGCTCTGTCCTACATGTACTCTACTGGTAAAGTCTGGAACACACTCCCTTCTTCTATTTTTCCAACTTCCTATGACTTACACACCTTCAAACGTCGTGTATCAGGTCACGTCGGCATTTAATTTGACCAGGTTTCCGTCTTTCTCCCCAACTCCGGTGGAATTTTGGTAGGCCTCTGGCCTTTGCCCACCGGAGGTGATATAAAAAAAAAAAAAATAATATATATATATATATATATATATATATATATATATATATATATATATATATATATATATATATATATATATATATATATATATATATATATATATTTTAACTCTACACCATATCCCGCAAGATGCAGGGTGGTGTCGGCTGCAGAAACTTCATATTCTTGCAGCCGTACTTGGGAAGAAAAAGAAACTGGTTTAAAAGGTTCCCAGCCTCTAGAACCAGGCGAAGAATTATTCCTCATTTGTCCTGACTGTATCGAAATGCCAATCCTTTTCGACCAGAAGTTATCTAGAAGTTTCAATTAAAAATTTTATTGCTTCACGGATGATTTTGTTTTAAAATTGATTAAAAGACCTCTTTCGAAAATTTCGTTGCTTCGCAGATGATTTTGATTTAAAATTACTAAAAGACCACTTTTGAAAATTTTGTTGCTCCTCTTGATAGTTTAAATATTAATTTTGATTCAACATATTTTAATTCCAAATGTTAAATTCAATAAAATTTTTAAATATTTTTTTCGACTAATAAAATTTTTCAATTACTTGTAAATAAATATCTGGATTCTTTCAATCAATCTATTCTTTTCTTTCTTCAGACGAAAAGATCTTCAACACTTCGTCAGAAGACCACAGATCACCCTTCCAATCCTCTCTCTGGCTCTTCTCTATTCTTCATTCCCAGCTGTTTCAAACACGTCCGAGTCCGACAGCAGTCAGATTATATATATATATATATATATATATATATATATATATATATATATATATATATATATATATATATATATATATATTCTCAGGTTGGTAAAGACCAGAGGTCTACCAACTTCCACCGAGTTGGGAAACTATCTGGTCCTAGTCTATAAAGACTGACATGACACGATACAAGAGGTTTAAAAGTGAGTAGGTCAAAGGAAGTTGGGAAAACAAAAAAAGTGAGTGTGTTCCATATTTTGCCAGTAGAGTACATTTAAATTAAGCATAGCTAGCGGTTAAGTCTGGAGTCAGAGAGTTGGACAGAGAAAGGATGAAAATGTGTTGAAAGACGAGTCGCATAAGCCCTTCTTAATGGAGGAGTGATACGATGGGAGAGTTCAGAATAGCAGTGTCCGTTGTAATAGAGATAGTACAGAGAGAGTGACTCAACAATTCGACGGGAAAAAGAGATTAGAGAGAGTTAGTAAGAGCAAAAGAGTTTATAAGACGAAATGTCTTAGATTCTATCTTTTCGAGAAAAGCTGAAATTTATAAAGTCAACCCAGATGAGCTAAGGGTACTCCATACATCGGTGAACAACACCCTATAAAATGCAAGCAACTGGGGTGGCGTAAAAAAATCACGAAGGCGCCTCTAAATACCCAAAATCTTAGAAGCTTCTTTAGAAAGAGAAGTAATGTGATCCTTCCAAGAAATACCACATGAAAAAGAAACCCAAAAATATTGAGGACAGATGAAGGTTTGAGTCGAGTGTTTTCGAAAAAGATATCATAGTTGTGTGAAAGATTGTGTCTATTAGAAAGATGGAGGAATTGAGTTATTGAGGCAATGAAAACTACGATGTTTTCTCTGTCCCAATTTGAAATACGAGAAAGGCCAGAGGTCAGTTGTTCCAAGGTCACCTTTCTATCAACAATTAACTGCTGTTGTGAAGGGCGCCTTTCGAAGTTAAAGGAATAATAAAGGGTGGAGTCATCAGCATAGGAGTGGATAGGTGATAAAGTAAAAGAGAAAAGTCGTTAGAGAGTTGGCGATAGGACAGATCTTTGAGGACACTAGTATTTATAGATTTAAAGGAAGAACGATGGTCGTCTACAACAGCTCCTGTAGAACGACCAGAAAGGAAACTAGAGAAGATCACTGAGAGAAGGATAGATTCCGAAAGAAAGAAGTTTGGAAATTAAAGCTTTGTTCCAGACTTTACGAAGGCTTCCGAAATGTCTAGCGCCACAGCGAAAGATTCACCGAAACACCGAAGAGCGGAAGACCAAGAGTCAGAAAGAATGGAAAGAAAATCACTAGTAGAGCGTTCTTCACAAAAACCATACTGGCGATCAGAGATAAGATAAGAAGAAATGTGGTGCTTCCAAATCTTCATGTTATGAAATAGATTCAAAAACTTTTGAAAGAAATGCGGTTAAAGAAATAGGACGATAGTTAAAGGGTTGTGAGGTTTCTCTCTTCTTCGGTACAGGATGAATGAACGCACGTTTACAGCAAGAAGGGATGGCCGAAGTAGAAAGACAGAGACGAAATAGTTTGCCAAGGCAGGGGGTAAGTAAGCTCAGGAGCACAAGTTTTGAGAACCGCAGGAGGAATACCATCAGGAACATACGCTTTCTTAGTGTTAAGCTCAGAGAGAGCAGAAATGACATCTGTAGAAGAAATTACGATATTATGTATAAATGAGTTGGAGGGGGTTGAATGAGAAGAAACAGCTCTGGAATCGTCTAAGGTAGAGTTAAATGCAAAAGTTTGAGCGAAGAGTTCAGCTTTAGTATAAGGTAAAACGCCAGTTGTTCTGTCAGCAAAAACTAGATGGGAGAAAGAGGAAGAAGCAAAGTTAGATTTGACATTTTTTGCAAAATGACAAAAAACTCGAGAGGAAGACGAACCAGAGAGATATTGCATTTACGACCGAAAAATGAATTTTTGATGTCATGAAGAATATATTTTGCATGATTCCGGGATGATATATAAAATGAATGAATTTGTGGAGTTTGAATATGGCGGTAAGTAATCCCTGAAGGCAGCATCCCTGAGGCGGATAGCACGAGAACAAGTAGAGTTAAACCAAGGTTTGTTAGGCTTAATAGAAGAGAAAGAATATGCCAGAGAGAATCACCTCGGTTATGTGCTCAGCACTCTACGAAGAAACCCCTCCCAAGGAAGCAGTAATAATTCCATGGAAATTCAGGGAAGTTATATATATATATATATATATATATATATATATATATATATATATATATATATATATATATATATATATATATATATATATATATATATATATATATATATATATATATATTATTATTGATCGGATGTCAACTTTTCTCATTTGCGGATGAGGATGTGGATTGGAATGTCGAATTTTGGTGAAGTGCGGTTGCGGATAACGATGTGGATGTTGAATTTTTCAAGTGCGGATGCGGATGATAATTTTGATGAGTATGCGAATGCGAAAGCCATCACTAATATATATATATATATATATATATATTATATATATATATATATATATATATATATTATATATATATATATATATATATATATATATATATATATATATATATATTAGAGGTGGACCGGATATCCGCATCCGCATCCGCAACTGCGGATATCCGCATCATTTTTCCAATATCCGCATCCGCGGATATCCGCAGTTGGATATCCGCAACCGCATGCGCGGATAGTAAAAAATTACGTATCATGCAATCGATAAAAACTTTCAAAGGCAAAACTTTGTATTGAATGCAGAACCTCTTTCTGAGCGCCATACAGGCGACTATCTTGAAACTGTATTTGAAAAGATGCTGACAAAATGGAAGATTTTCATTAAATGAAGTGCACTGCGTTAGTCAGGGATTCGGGCACAAATATAAAAAAGCACTTTCTCTGGCAAGAGTGAAAAATGTAGATTGCTTTGCACACCAAACTCAGATAGTAGTTAAAAATTCCATTATGAGTCAAAAATGTGTATCCGATTTAATAACCAAATGTAGGTTAATTGCTACGCATTTCAATCACTCCGTTGTAGCCCAAAATGAGCTGAAGAAAATACAAACAAGATTAAATGTTCGTCCACTTTCTGTCATGCAAGATATTCAAACACGCTGGAATAGTAGTTTGCATATGCTTGAGAGGATGAGCGAAATTAATGAGGCCATTTGCCTTTATGCTTCAAGCAGCACAAAATAAAGCCTCTAACAGCTGACGAAAATGACATTTTAAATAATTGTATTAATATCCTTAAGCCTTTTGAAGAATTAACAAAGACTATAAGTTCAGCTGAATCATGTTTGTCAGATGTGATACCACTTGTTTCAACATTGAAAGTTGTGTTAACAAATGTTATTAAGTCTAAGGGAGTTTCAAGGATGACTGAAACATTAATGAAGGAGATGAACGACAGATTTGAAAATCTGGAAAATGATGGTGCTTATACAATTGCAACCTTTTTAGATCTTAGGTACAAAACAAAATTTTTTAAACCACTTGTTTCTCAGAATGTTAAAATCAAATTAGGATGCTTATGCGATGAGATGATAGAAACAGCTAAAATAACGCCTTTCAAGAAAAAGCCAAAAGCTCTCAGATACAAAAGAAACAAAATCTGTTAGCTTAAGCATTGCTAAATCAATGAAAGATCTTCTAGCTTCCAGCAGCGATGAAGAATCACAGTCAGAAGTGTCAAAGGATACAATATCGATTATTGAAAATTATCTGAAACTCCCACGTTTGGAGGCAGATAAAGACCAACTGGTTTGGTGGAAAGATAATTGCAAAAGTTTCTCTTTTCTTGCTGAGCTGGCAAGGACTTATTTAGCATGTCCTTCAACTAGTGTTGCTAGTGAGCGTCTTTCCAGTGGAGCAGGCCTCATTTACAACGAAAAGCGAACCAAACTTTCACCTGAAAGAGCCCAAAAGCTTTTATCTCTAAAAAATAACTTACCAATTATTAACTTCAAATGGAATATGTGAAACTGTAAAGTGTGAAGGTAATACTGAATTACTGGCTATATATATATATATATATATATATATATATATATATATATATATATATATATATATATATATATATATATATATATATATATATATATATATATATATATATATATATATATATACTTTTTCGAAATGGGTGGAGGTTGGGGAAAGAGGTTGGTGGGGTGTTCAAGAGTTGGGTCCCCGTCCCACACCCTGGTAACATAGATTCTGGATATTATATTTAAAATTCCAAAAATTTATGGCAAAAACTCCTAAAAAATTAAACTATCCGCATCCGCATCCGCATCCGCATCTGCGGATATCCGCAATTGAATGTCCGCAACCGCATCCGCATCCGCGGATAGTAAAAAATTATTATCCGGTCCACCTCTATATATATATATATATATATATATATATATATATATATATATATATATATATATATATATATATATATATATATATATATATATATATATATATATATATATATATATATATATATATATATATATATATATATATATATATATATATATAGTGCCCGTTTTATAAAATAGTTAACCAAAAATTTTAAAAATACGTTTTCTGTAATAATAAAAGAGGAAATGATATTTTATGCATAACTTGCTTATAAATAATGTTTGTGTTTTTAAGAAGTATTCAAAACTAATTAATAAATGAAAATAAAGTTCTTTTTGTTATAAAAATAATTATTATATATGTATAATGATATAAACTATTAATTTAAAAAGAAAAACATTTAGAATTTAATGTAAATTGTAAGCTATTTTGTAAACAAATTCTTAATGCAGGTTGTCCGCGCTTTTGGCTATGTTTCCTCCATTTCTACTCTACTTTCGCGCTTAAAAGCAATTTGCGCGCGAAACCTCGAAGGGAAAACCCTTTTAAAATTAAAATTTTATTATTAAATGTAAAATATATTTCTTTTATATTATATATGCAATTAAAAAATGTTAGTGTTCAAAATTTCGGTTTTAATGTATTTTATTATGTATTATATAAATATATCATTAAATAATATTTTCTAATTTAAATAAATAAAATTTTGTATACTACTTCTATATTAATTTGTAAAACTTTAATAATCATAACTTTTGTAAGCCATTTTTGTTAAAATTAAGCAAAACAAATAAAAGTGAAAAACAAATAATTTGTTAATTGATCCTTTACATTTAGAGATAATTTCAAAAGGTCGTTAGCAAATATTGTTACATTCACTTTAGCCAAGAAGCTGAAGAAAAGCCGCACCGTCCAGAAGGAGTCGAACTAAGCAGAGGCAAGAAAAAACCGCCGCTACAGCAGCAGCAGAAGAAGGCGTTCCATTGGAAGAAGAAGTTTCAACGCCTCTGCTCATGAAAGGAGACCCAGTTTGCCAGAACATTTGCCCTCGACTGTGGTTCCTCCTTTGACGTGACCTTCCATCCAAGGCTACAGACGGTTCGCAGGCTTGAAGAAAAGTGATGGCTACCACAGGCCTACCAGTCGGCATTTCACAAGGGGACGTTGAAAACACCCAGTCTCCTGATCTATCCCCCCTTCGCACAACGAAAGTGTAGGGACCTCCTGCGCCTACCTAAATAGGTCTCCTACATATTGATAACCCTGTATATATATATATATATATATATATATATATATATATATATATATATATATATATATATATATATATATATATATATAAGTTGAGATAGCTTCTCTCCTATAGAGTCTTAACCTAATTAGAAAGGTTAAAACAAATACCAATGATTTCCACATACTCATTTAATACACCTTTTCAAGAAGGTCTGTATGTGTGAAACACACCAGGAGTTTGAGGTTCATTACATACAGGGATGAATAACACCCCTATAAAGAGAAAGCAACTGGGGTAGTGTGAAGAAATTCTGAAGGCACCTCAGAACACCTAAACTCTTGGAAGCTTATTTAGAAAGAGAAGTAACGAGATCTTTCCATGAAAGATCACGAGATACAGAAGCACCGAGAATATTAAGGAGAGATGAAGGTTTGAATTGTGTTTTTTCGAACAAGATATCATAGTTGTAAGGAAGATTGTTTCCGACCAACCGACAGTGTGCTATGATGAAATATAATCGATTATCGAAATATCGCTGTAATTGTTAAGTAGCTGTTGATGTTATTATTATTATTATTATTATTATTATTATTATTATTATTATTATTATTATTGTTATTATCATTATTATTATTTAGGAACTCAATATCAGCTTTTGATTTAATAAAAGTTTTGCATTTGGTTTCCAAATTTCTAAATAGATATCTTTGAACATTGTTTAACTTCTTTAAAATTATCCTTGAAAACAATCTACAGCAGAAGTAGAAAGTATATTTATTGTATTCTCCTGACGCGTTTCGTCTCTGCACTTGAGACATCTTCAGAGGAAGTTTTTCAATAAAGAATGAGAGTGATTTAAATATCAAGTATGCATTTTGCAATTAATTAATTCAAATAATATTAAGTTTCTTGACAATTCATTAAATTTTATATTAATATCAGGTCTACGGTTCTTAATGTAAAATGCCTCAGCTATTTTCAATTTTTGCACTTCACACGACGCATATAATGTTATAAAATGTTTAGAGATATTAGGTATAGTTGACATACCATGTGTTGTGTTAAAATGGGCAAAGATCTTGCTAGGCTTGAAACTATGGGTCCTACTCACTTAATATTTATAAAAACTCTATTGTTAAAACTCTAGTTTACCGAGCATATAACATTGTCTCTGATTGGACATCATTCAACAAAGAAATCACTCGCATTAGACAAAATTTAGTTAACTGTGACTATCCACAATATTTGATTGAGAACCTAATAAACAGAACCCTTTCGAAATTATACATTAAAGAAAATAATAATAACCAAAAGAACCAAATAAATTCTTTTTTAAAACTCAAAATGCTAACGATTTTGATAAAGAAGAAAAGTGCCTGCGCAATATTCTGAACACTCACATAAAACCAATAGATAATAACAACAAGATCAAAGTCAGACTTTATCACAAGTCGAAATAGCTGTCATCTTCCTTCAGTACAAGAGATGCTCCAGACGACAACCATCATGTTGTATACCAATTTAACTGCCCTGAGTCTGACTGTACGTCGACATATATATGGTTATACGACAAATAAATTGTCGGATAGGGCATGTCAACACCGTTTCAAGCCTAGCAAGATCTTTGCCCATTTTAACACAACGCATGGTATGTCAACTATACCTATTATTATTATTATTATTATTATTATTATTATTATTATTATTATTATTATTGTTATCTTCATTATTATAATCATTATTATTTTAATCATTATTATTATTATTTCTTCCCGATAATTACCGATATTTTTTGTATTCATTATCATTATTATTGTTATTATTATTATTATTATTATTATTATTATTATTATTATTATTATTATTATTATTATTATTATTATTATTATTATCATTATCTATATATAATTAATATTATTCCGTGAGGTTTTTTTTTAAGCCTATACTTTAACATGGGTTTGTAAGCCAATTGTCCGGACCAATATTAAGAAATATTAAGTTGTTTCACCAAATGTGTATATATATATATATTTCTTTAAATAAAAGTCAATGAATTATATATTTTAAATTTAAATATTTTAATAATAATTTTATTAAATTTCTTTAAATAAATATAATAAATAATAATAATAATAATAATAATAATAATAATAATAATAATAATAATAATAATAATAATAATAATAATAATATAATAACAAGCCAATATAATAAAATTTTATAATAAAATTTAACTGTCAGGCAAGAACATCTGCGTATTGTATTTTATTATGTATATTTTATTTATTATGTATAGAGAATGTTTCTCATGTCCATGAGCTTGTTATTATTATTATTATTATTATTATTATTATTATTATTATTATTATTATTATTATTATTATTATTATTATTATTATTATTATTATCATCGTTTTTTATCATTATTCTTGCTATTTTTTGTAGTAGTATTATAGTATTAGCAATAACATTAACGGTAGTAACTGAATGTCATTCTATAATTTGAGAGCGTTCTGCTTATTTCACGGTCAATTCAAATTAAGAAATGTGTTTCCATCTCTTCACGCCAATTAAAATCATATATAAATATTCTCAGCATTTTGAAAACTGAATCATAACTCATTCTCACATCAACTCCTTCATTTCTCACTCACACATCTCATATATATATATATATATATATATATATATATATATATATATATATATATATATATATATATATATATATATATATATATATATATATATATATATATATATATATATATATATATATATATTATATATTTTTATTTTTTTCATCCATTTATTTTTAAAATATATAGTATACTTCACACTGCAAAATAAAAAGTATAAAAATCTTTAAGTACAAAATTGTAATTCATAAAATTATTAAAATAAATTATACTAATCTATTTAATATTAATTATTTTCAGGAAAAGTAAATATGGAATTGAAAATCTTATATTGTCTTATTTATATTCTGACATTATTTAAAGACAATTTAGGCTCTTCCCAGATTGATGAATATTTTAACCAGAGAATGAATGGAAAGTCTTCTTCAAGTTTCTCATTCTTTCCCTTATCATTTTATTTTACAACCGAAGAGACTTGAAGATTTTAGAAGGAAGATTTTTCAACCTGTTTCGAAGGAAATCAGATTTACAAACAACGAAAATGGAAACTGATCTTTTAAGAGGTATAATAAATATACTGCATATATATATATATATATATATATATATATATATATATATATATATATATATATATATATATAATATATATATATATATATATATATATATATAGAGAGAGAGAGAGAGAGAGAGAGAGAGAGAGAGAGAGACTGTTTAATCTTCAACCTTCCTTATTCTTTCTCCTTCTCAGAACCTCTTTGAGTGAGTAACTTCAATATTCACCTTCGCCCATAGCTTTCCTCTAGTTTTATGAAGCAGTTAGTGCAGCTTCTTACTTGTATCCCCTATTGTCTTAGAAATAAACCTAACATGCTAGATCTTTAACTTTAAACCTTCTCTTTATATTGTTAGATTTTTCATACTTTTGATTTCCCTTTGGGGTGATTGTTGTTTCGGTGGAAGGGATCCCATGGAATGTGCAGAACGCAAAACCAATATTCTGATTTAGTGCTCGGAGGTGTTTATTACATTCATTTTCCCTTCAACTAAAACAAATAACTATTAGTTTTTCTCTTGTTCTCTTTTTATTCCCATCAGGGATGTTACCTTCAAAAACCGTCATCGTCTTCTAGCTCTGGAATATCGTGCTTCTTAAATTTCATTCTCGAAGAGCTCAAAATCTATTCTTCGAAATACGAAAGACCTTTCTCCGTATTAAATGCAAGAATCTTTTGTTATTATCATTCTTTATCTGACATTTTGAAAAATTACAGAAAAAGTCAGTTCTAACATCGTTTCTTCATCTTTCTACCTCCTTGTATCTTCTGACTGTAGTACTGATCTCTAAAGCTAAACAAGTTGCTCAAGACTTTGTCTCAAATTCCATCTGAACTATTGTAGAGCTTTTTCTCCTTCTCCACCTCCCTCGGTCCCTCCTCATTTATGTCTAACATTATTATATTTACTAGACATGCAATTTCTTCTCTATCTGAATCAACAATAAGGAATACCGTTTTCACAGTATCCCTTCTGTGGTTCTGAAATTTGTGCTTTAGAACTTACACCCTGCCTTCGCAAACCGTTTCGTCTCTGTCTTTCAACTTTTAACTTCCCAATCTTGCAGGATGCAGGAGCTCATTCAACCCGAGCTAAAGAGGGGGGAACCATTCTCAGACTCCCAACCAACATCCAAATTGCTTTTTCCACCTTTCCTTCTTTCTTAAGTTTTCGAATTTATTTTAAGTACATCTTATTATAGATAGCCAGTACAGATTTCGTTAGAATGCTCTATTGGTGATCTTTCTCTAATTAATAAATTTTGGTCTTCTGATTTTTCACATTTTGCTGAATCTTTTACTCTGACTCTACGTATATAGAAAGCTTTCAAGAAAGTATTAGAAAACATCATAAAGTACTGATGTGAAAGGGATGGGTCTTTATATAGAGCGTTAAGAGAGGTCCTCTTTTCTGGCACGGGTAGAATGAACAGATTATTCCAGCAAGATTGAAACTTTGAAGTTGATAAGCGTGGACGAATTGGTTAACCAAGGTAGGGAATAAACTCAGAAGCAC
>SEYY01007023.1:12500-25794 GCA_009176605.1 Armadillidium nasatum | reverse complement strand
GAACCACTTGATCACAGCACTTGACGCGACAAGTACTAGTTAATGTATAAATGAAGAGAGATACGCAACTAGTAAATAACAGGTAGGTTACCCTTCACACGGTATACAAATTTTGCTTATTATTGAAGGTTGTGATGTGGCACGGGACGGACAATGGAATATATCGGGTATGTCCAACATACGTTTCTTCACCTTCTCTATTGGAAACGGGACGTTTTCGGTTAAAGGTTTATTGACAAAAAGTATCTTACATTTCTGCAAGAATATCATACTGGATTTTTCGTAATATTAATGATACACCTAATGATATATATATATATATATATATATATAGATATATATATATATATATATATATATATATATATATATATATATATATATATATATATATATATATATATATATATATATATATATATATATATATATATATATATATATATATATATATAATTATATATATATATATATATATATATATATATATATATATATAATATATATATATATAGTATATATATATATATATATATATAATATATATATATATATATATATATATATATATATATATATATATATATATATATATATATATATATATATATATATATATATATATATATATATATATATATATATATATATATATATATATATATATATATATATATATATATATATATATATATTATATATATATATATATATATATATATATATATATATATATATATATATATATATATATATATATATATATATATATATATATATATATATTATATATATATATATATATATATATATATATATATAATATATATATATATATATATATATATATATATATATATATATATATTATATATATATATATATATATATATATATATTATATATATATATATATATATATATATATATATATATATATTATATATATATATATATATATATATATATATATATATATATATATATATATATTATATATATATATATATATATATATATATATATATATATATATATATATAGATAGATAGATAGATAGATAGATAGATAGATAGATAGATAGATAGATAGATAGATAGATAGATAGATAGATATATACACTCTACGACTAGCAAAGCTGACTTTCACCAAAAGAAAGTGTTCTGAGTTCCTTATTTCTCCTACTGATAAATTTTTCTGGCCTCTTGCCAAAAATATCTCTAACAACTTCTGTAAATCGTCCTTTTCTCTTCTTATTTGCTCTGATGGTTCTGTTGCTAACTCTGCAACTGAAAAACCTAATCTCTTCGACCTTCTGTTCTCCTCTAATTCAATCCTGGACAACACGGGCAGTCCTCCTCCTCCTACTTCTTCTCCTCTCAGATATCTTATGCCTTTACCTGTGTTCAGGTGCATAGGCTTCTGAGATCTAAGAACGTAAGGAAGGCAAGTGGCTTGGATGACATTCCTCCCAGAGTTTTAAGAGAATGTGCTTCTGAGCTGGCCCCATCCCTCGTTAAACTTTTCTATCTATACTTCAGTACTAGTGCTTTCCCCCAGTGATGGAAGCACTCATTGGTCCAGCTAGTTCCGAAGAAGGGTAGCCTCTGTGATCCTTTTAACTACCACTCTATAGCTCTAACTTGAA
Source organism: Armadillidium nasatum (assembly GCA_009176605.1). Lineage (NCBI taxonomy): Eukaryota > Metazoa > Arthropoda > Malacostraca > Isopoda > Armadillidiidae > Armadillidium > Armadillidium nasatum. Next base: position 24,146 of record SEYY01007023.1, on the reverse strand, counting down.
TTCTATTTTGAATCATCTGGAATCTCGTTCTCTTCTCTCTGATCGCCAGTATGGTTTTCGCCCTTAGAGGTCTACTGGCGATATTCTTTCCTATCTCACAGATTTATGGTCTTCTGCCCTTAGGGAATATAGGGAGACTTGTGTGGTGGCGCTTGACATATCTTAAGCATTTGACCGGGTATGGCATACCTTCACTGCTTTCTAAACTCCATTCCTTTGCGTTTCCTCGTTCTCTTTGCTTACTTATGTCTAGCTTTCTTTCTAATCGTTCCATTTCGGCTGATGTTGATGGGGCCAATTCTTCCTTTTCTGCCAATTGTGATGATCCTCAGGGTTCTGTCTTGTTTACTACTTTATTCCTACTTTTCATTAATCTGCTCCCTCCTTTGCATCTAGAGTTGCCTCTCGTCTTCGTCTTTCCGATTTCATTCTTGCAGATCTGGATAGAATTTCCCAGTGGTATAGTCTCAACCTTGTGAAATTCAACTCTTTTAAAAACTTAACTTCTAGAAATCTACCTCTCAAGCGCACCTCCTAACTTTTCTATCTCTTTCGACGATTCTCTCGTTTCTCTTGTTGACAATATAAACATACTTGGATTCATATAAACAAAAACGGTCTTGGAAACCTCACATCACAATGGTTGCTTTAGCAGCCTCAAAGAAGCTGGGAGTTCTGTTTAGACTGCGAGAATTTTTCCTTCTTCGCAGTTACTCCAATTATACAAGGGTCTCATCAGCCCTCGTATGGAGTACTTCTCTCATATCTGGGGTGGCTCAGGTTTTACCCGTCTTTTGGGTAGCCTTGTGTCAAAGGCTAAAAGGCTTATAAACTGTTCCACTCTTACTAATCCTTTTGACTCTTTATTTTTGCGGCGTGACGTTGGTGCCTTGTCTCTTTCTATAGGTACTCCAGCGGCAAATGCTCGAGGGAACTGACCACTCGTATAGCTCTACCTTTACCACGTCCTCGTGGCAAAGGTCAGGCCTACCAAATTTTCACCAAAAAAGGAGAAAATCGGTAATCAGGTTATGTTAAAGGCCGACATGTCCCGAAACACGTCATTTGAAGGTGTTTAATTCATAGGAAATTGAGAAAATAGATGGAAGTGTGTTCCAGACTTTACAATTAAAGTACATGTAAGATTGAGTATAGCTGTTAAGTCTGGAGTTAGAGAGTTGGATAGAAAAAGGATGAGACTTTGTAGAAAGGCGTGTGGCACGAGCTCTTCTCAAAGGAGGAGGTATTCGACGAGAGATTTCGGAAGAGTAGTTTCCGTTATAATAGCGATAGTATAGAGAGAGTGACGCAACAATTCGACGGGTTGAAAAAGACTGGAGAGAATTAGTAAGAGTATTAGAATTGATTAGATGAAAAGCCCTAGACTCCACCTTTTCAAGGAGAGCTATATGAGTGGAACCACCCCAGATGCGTAAGGTGTACTCTTTAAAGGGGTGAGCAACATCCCTATAAAGAGCAAGCTGCTGGAGTGGTGTGAAGGAATATAATATATATATATATATATATATATATATATATATATATATATATATATATATATATATATATATATATATATATATATATATATATTATATATATATATATATATATATATATATATATATATATATATATATATATATATATATATATATATATATATATATATATATATATATATATATATATATATATATATATGTGTGTGTGTGTGTGTGTGTTTGTGTGTGTGTGTGTGTGCGTTCTCATGTACTTGTTTTTGTGTGTAGGATTTAAACAACTAAATTCTAAAAAGTACAACGTTTCAGCTCAGCTTCAAAAACGAAAGACCCTCATCAGAACAATATGATGAAGAATTCTTTTCTTTCTTGTCTAATAAAATTAAATCTAACAAGAACTATCCTTCAGGAGTCTGAAACATTTTCCTTTTTATATTTTAGTGGTTTTAACATTTTACATAAAATAATCAGATATTTTAGTGGTCTTGTTTATATATATATATATAATATATATATATATATATATATATATATATATATATATATATATATATATATATATATATATATATATATATATATTTATACAGATCATATAAACTATATAAGAAAAAGTTGCAGGAATTGATCACGTAGGAATTGGAGCAGATTTCGATGGTATAAACAAGTAAGTGTTTTGTAAAAGAAAAAAATAATGTATATATATATATATATATATATATATATATATATATATATATATATATATATATATATATATATATATATATATATATATATATATATATATATATATATATATTAATATTAGGAATGAAGTCAGGTAACAGTCTGTCAATTTATCTACTACATGTGCCTGAACCTGACAAGTTAGTATAGTATGTGAATGTTTATTGGTAAAAAATAAAATTATCTTACTGGTACCAATACCAGAACGACAGACTGGGAATTTTATGAAGAATCACTGGCACTTTTAAACGAATACTGGCACCAAAGTGTTAAATAAAGTTTATGTATTTGCGATTCCTTTATAACATTAGTGAGAACAGGAAAATAAATTTGGAAAATAAGATGTTTTTTTTTTTTTAAATTTGGGCATTATATATATATATATATATATATATATATATATATATATATATATATATATATATATATATATATATATATATATATATATATATATATATACATATATATATATATATATATAGGGAGGACGTAGCGCCGTCCGAAGCCATGAAAGTACCCCCATTGGGCTTAACCGTGGAGTGATAGTGTGGGCTAGACCATCCCGTTTCACTCCGTTGCCGTTTGGTTCGTTCCTTTTCGCGTTTCCCCTCCTCTGAGGGTCTCTAGTGTACCCTCGTCCCACATGGGAGTGTCTATGCTCCCACTTCTTCCCCCAACTCCTTTCTCATGTTCCTACAAATTTACAAGCTCTTAATCCTACATTACGTTTAAAATAGAAACAAAAATGGCGAAACATATAACTGCCTCTGAGATGCTACGAGGGGCGGCATCCAAAGAATGCCCCTCATTAACTCCTTCCCCCATCACTACTTGGGAGTTGGTGGCCTCCAGTGATGGGGTTGGTGCCACCAAGACCTCTACGCCGACTTGCCCTGGTTCACGATCTTCCTTTTTCATTAACTTCTTCAACATTCGTGTCTCTTTACTAATTTCCACTTTGTCGAACACCACCTCTCTTCTTCTAGACCTCATCTCTTATTCGTAACCGAAACTCAGGTGTCTGGGTGCTCTGAGAGCAAACCCTACTCTGTTTCCTCCTACTGTCTCTATCCTCAATTTTCAGCCAAAGGCGGATGTTGCGCATATGTGCGCATATGTGCGCAACGATGTTGTCTGTTCTCGTGTCTCTAATTTGGAGTCTTCTGAATTCTCTACTTTATGGCTTAAACTTTCTTGCAACTCTACAACTAAATTCATTTGTTCTGTCTACTTTATCTCCTAACTCTACAGACTATCCAAAATTCTTCGACTATCTTAACTCCAAAATAGAACACATTCTTTCTTCTTCTCCTTTCTCCGAAATCATCATATTAGGTGATTTCAATGTTCACCACCGCCAATGGCTTTCATCTAGTTCTCAAGATCCAGCTGGTGAACTCGCCTTCCAATTTTCTATCCAGAACAACCTTGAGCAGTTGGTGCATCTCCCTACCCGTATTCCTGATCGCTTTGGTGATGAACCCAACATATTGATCTTTTCCTAACTTCTTATCCTTCTCCTTACACTGTTAAACTCTTTCCTCCTCTGGGTTCATCCGATCACCTTCTTATCTCTGTATCTTGTCCTGTCTCTTCAAGTCTTCCGCAAGAACGGGCCCCGCCTTCGGCGAGGAGACGTTTCTGGCATTTCGGTGCCACTAACTGGTCTGACTTGCGGTTGTACTCTCTGATTTTTCATGGAATGATTACTGTTTCCGTAGGAGGGGTCCCTCGGAGTGCGCAGAGCTTATAACCGAGGTGATTCTCTCTGGCATGGAGGCATACATTCCATATTCTTTCCCTTCTACTAAACCTAACAAACCTTGGTTTAACTCTGCTTGTTCTCGTGCTATCCGCCACAAGGATGCTGCCTTCAGGAAATATCGTTGTCTTTAAACTCCTGAAACTCATGCAACTTATATTTCATCCCGGAATCGTGCAAAATCAATTCTCCGAAATACTAAAAACTCCTTTCTCCACTTAAAGAGCAAAAATCTTTCTGGTTCTACTTCCTCACGCCCTTTCTGGCATTTTGCAAAAAATGTCAACTCTAACTTTGCTTCTTCCTCTTTCCCTCCTCTAGTATCTTCTGACGGTTCAACTGCCGTTTTGCCTTCCTCTAAAGCTGAACTCTTTCGCTCAAACTTTTGCTTCTAACTCAACCTTAGACGATTCCGGAGCTGCTCCTTCTCCTTCAACCCCTCCAACTCATTTATGCCTAAAATTATAATTTCTTCTAAAGACGTCATTTCTGCTCTCTCTGAGCTTAACACTAAGAAGGCGTACGGTCCTGATGGTATTCCCTCCTGTGGTTCTCAAAACTTGTGCTTCCGAGCTTGCACCCTGCCTTGGTAAACTATTTCGTCTTTGTCTTTCTACTTCAACCTTCCCTTCTTGCTGGAAACGTGCGCTCATTCAGCCTGTGCCGAAGAAGGGGGACCCCTCTCAACCCTCTAACTATCGTCCCATTTCTTTAACCTCCGTTCTTTCTAAAGTTTTCGAATCTATCCTTAACAGGAAGATTTGGAAACATCTCAATTCTTCTAATCTTATCTCTGATCGCCAGTATGGCTTTCGTAAGAAACGCTCTACTGGTGATCTCCTTTCCCTTCTCTCTGACTCTTGGTCCTCCGCTCTTCGGCATTTCGGTGAATCTTTTGCTGTGGCGCTAGACATATCGAAAGCTTTCGATAGAGTCTGGCACAAAGCTTTGATTTCCAAACTTCCCTCTTTCGGAATCTATCCTTCTCTCTGTGACCTTCTCTCTGATTTCCTTTCCTGGTCGTTCTATAGCAGCTGTTGTAGACGGCCACCGTTCATCCTATAAATCTATTAATAGTGGTGTTCCTCAAGGATCTGTCCTATCCCCAACACTTTTTCTGTTTTTCATTAATGACCTTCTCTCTATTACTTCATCTCCTATCCACTCCTATGCTGATGACTCCACCCTTCATTACTCTTTTCAATTTGAAAGGACGCCCCTCCCAACAACAGTTAATAGATGCAAGGAGGGTTGCCTTGGAGCAACTGACCTCTGATCTATCTCGTATTTCAAATTGGGGCAGAGAAAACATGGTTGTTTTCAATGCCACCAAAACTCAATTCCTCCATCTCTCTACTCGACACAATCTTCCACACAACTATGATATCTTCTTCGAAAACACTCAACTCAGACCTTCATCTGTTCTTAATATTCTCGGTGTTTCTTTTTCTCGTGATCTTTCTTGGAAAGATCACATTACCTCTCTTTCTAAACAAGCTTCTAAGAGGTTGGGTGTTCTGAGGCGCCTTCAGTATTTCTTCACTCCACCCCAGTTGCTTGCTCTGTATAGGGGTGTTGTTCGCCCCTGTATGGAGTATGCTTCGCACATCTGGGGTGGTTCCACACATACAGCTCTCCTAGAGAAGGTGGAGTCTAGGGCATTTCGTCTCATCAACTCTCCTGCTCTTACTAACTCTCTTCAATCTCTTTCTGCCCGTCGAATTGTTGCGTCACTCTCTCTATACTATCGCTATTACAATGGACACTGCTCTTCTGAACTCTCTCGTCGCATACCTCCTCCATTGAGAAGGGCTCGTGCGACTCGACTTTCTACACAGTCTCATCCTTTCTCTGTCCAACTCTCTGACCCCAGACTTAACCGCTATGCTCTGTCTTACATGTACTCTACTGGTAAAGTCTGGAACACACTTCCTTCTATCTATTTTCCCAACTTCCTATGACTTACACCTTCAAACGCCGTGTATCAGGTCACGTCGGCCTTTAATTTGACAATTCTTCCGTTTTCCCCCATAACTCTGGTGGAATTGTAGTAGGCCTCTGGCCTTTGCCCACCAGAGCATATATATATATATATATATATATATATATATATATATATATATATATATATATATATATATATATATATATATATATATATATATATATATATATATATATATATATATATATATATATATATATATATATATATATATATATATATATATATATATATAATATATATATATATATATATATATATATATATATATATATATATATATATATATATATATATATATATATATATATATATATATATATATATATATATATATATATATATATATATAATATATATATATATATATATATATATATATATATATATATATATATATATATATATATATATATATATATATATATATATATATATATATATATATATATATATATATATATATATATATATATATATATATATATATATATATATATATATATATATATATATATATATATATATATATAATATATATATATATATATATATATATATATATATATATATATATATATATATATATATATATATATATATATATATATATATATATATATATATATATATATATATATATATATATATATATATATATATATATATATATATATATATATATATATATATATATATATATATATATATATATATATATATATATATATATATATATATATATATATATATATATATATATATATATATATATATATATATATATATATATATATATATATATATATATATATATATATATATATATATATATATATATATATATATATATATATATTATATATATATATATATATATATATATATATATATATATATATATATATATATATATATATATATATATATATATATATATATATATATATATATATATATATATATATATATATATATATATATATATATATATATATATATATATATATATATATATATATATATATATATATATATATATATATATATATATATATATATATATATATATATATATATATATATATATATATATATATTATATATATATATATATATATATATATATATATATTATATATATATATATATATATATATATATATATATATATATATATATATATATATATATATATATATATATATATATATATATATATATATATATATATATATATATATATATATATATATATATATATATATATATATATATATATATATATATATATATATATATATATATATATATATATATATATATATATATATACCCGTGCAATCGAAAATTGTAAATGTTGCAAGCATGTTGCAATCAATGTTTAAAATATAGTTTGTAACATTGTAATTTTGCAAATCTATGGTCATTTCTGGGATTACTTTGCGGTTTTTATGGTTATTTTGCTTATTTTGAGGCTAATTCTTTTAACCAGAAGTAAAGGAGAATAAGAGTTTCAGACTGTTTTTTTTTTATGGTTTTACCAGAGTACATGACATTTATGGTTTTTGTTCTTCAATTCATTTCATATAACTTTTTTTTTATCAACGGGACATGCCTTATGTATGTACCAACCTTCCTTAATCCTACTGTTATTGATGTTGGCAATATTTAATGTCATGTGTGGCAACACTCTAGTGTTGCACTTGAATAATATCACTCATCCGCCATTTTCCGCTACCATAGTTACATATGTGATTTTCTCTTTATTATTACAATGTTACCCATCATAAGGTTTATCATAAGCATCAACATCATTGTGCGTATCCTTGGGAGTTGGGCCTTGCTGGGCGGTGTACCGGCGGCAACGGGTGTCAACGGGAAAGTGCGGCCACTCAATAACGCGTGCGCGCCACTCGCTGCTCAGACGGATGCATATACACTCAGTTATGCTATAACAATGACGTAGACGTACATATATATATATATATATATATATATATATATATATATATATATATATATATATTATATATATATATATATATATATATATATATATATATATATATATATATATATACCAACTTCATTGAATATAGAGAATATATCGATTATATCTATCAAATATTCAAGCCGACCTTATCGATTATATTTTTGTACCCACGTTATCGATTATGTATTTGTACCTACCTCTTCGAATTTTCTTCTAAAATTTTTCTCACAAAAATTTTTCCATAAAAGATTTTTCTTAGAAATTTTTTCTTAAATAATTTTTCGTGAAATTTTTTTCTTAAAATTTTCTTACAAAAAAATATTTTTGCAAAAATTCTTACAAAATTTTTTCCTAAAAAAATTTCCTTTAAAAAATTTTTCTTAAAAAAATTTTTTTCGCATATTTTCTTAAAAATTTTTCTTTAAAAATTCTCCTCAAAGAAATTTTCTTTTAAAAATTTCCTTATAGAATTTTTTCTGTGTAAAAATTTTTTCCTTCAAATAAAAGTTTTTATTCTGAAAGTTTTCTATCTTAAAACAGTAAAACGCTTGATTGTGTACAGATGCTGATATATATTCATGCATGTCCATACACGGTTATTCATACATATTCATATTTATTCATTCATATTATATATATATATATATATATATATATATATATATATATATATATATATATATATATATATATATATATATATATATATATATATATATATATATACCGGTGTATAAAAAGTAGAAAAGACATAAACAAGTCACGGCTGAGCTGAAAGCTGATCGGCGTGTATTACCCAATAAGCTTCAACATCTGATATGACGTCACAAATAAGCTGATATGCTTGTATTAGTAAATAGGAGAACCGAGATATGCACCTCATAAGTAAGAGATAAAGATCATATGACAGAGAAGTTCTAGCATGAAATTGTCTCAATATTCCATCATAATATGGGATATGGGAGGGTCTTTCGAGGTTGCAGGGGTGAGGGAATGAGGAGGAATAGTTGGAAGAGCTGATATTAAAGCAGATGCTTTTAGAGATTCTGAGTCAAATTTTATGAATAACTCTTGCAATCAATATAGAATCATCACCCGACATAGAGTTTTCCTCCGTTTCCCATCTTCTGAACTGCGAGATTAAGCATGAGAGTAATGCATTTATATATCGGAGAAGGATAAACTGAGATGGTGGTTATTTCATCTGCACCAGTTTATCGCCTAGTAAAAATAAATGTTTATTTATCAATACTTCACAGATTAGACAGATCTTCAGCTTTCTTGAATTTCTAGAGTGCAAAGAAGACTCTGCTTTGCTTATGGAAGAGAGAATGCTTGATAATGAGTATTACAAGTATTTAAGTTTAATGACATATGATATTCGCGTAAGCGTAAATCTATTTTAAAAACCAAAGCTGAGTTTTTAGATACAAGAGTGAAATATCGTGATGAAGAATCATGAAAAATTAAAGGAACCAGCCATGGATTTATTATAAGTGCAACGCCCCAAATAAATACCTTTATAAATCTACGACCCGAGTTTGAAATAGCTATGGAAAAGGCTTGAAAAGTTGTAGACTATTTGACGAAGGCTTATAGAATAATCTACGATATGTATAAAGAATATAAAAAGAGTAATCCTAATATTGACTATGGTATAATAATGAAGAAGATAGGAAAGAACGTCTTCGTAAAATACTGGGACGAAGAAGTACTGAAAAAGCAGAGTACAGATAAATACGCTCTGAATATTACGGCTGTAATATATACCGGTATATAAAATGTAGTTGTGAAAATAGTTTTAAAAATTATATTGAACGCAGTGAACTGTTATCATCTAAATTGAATATTTTGAAAATTGATGAAATCTATATATAAACATTGCCACGTGTTTTTTCTAATATATATATATATATATATATATATATATATATATATATATATATATATATATATATATATATATATATATATATATATATATATATATATTATATTATATTATATTATATTATATTATATTAGTGATGGCATCCGCATCCTCGGAGTATCTCATCAAAATTAACATCCGAATCCGAATCCGCACTTTCTAAAATTCAACATCCGCATCCGCAGTTTCTTAAATTCAATATCTGCATACGCACTTGACAAAAATTGAACATCCACATCCGTATCCGCAAATGAGAAAATATGACCTGGGTTTCATAATAATTATATATATATATATATATATATATATATATATATATATATATAATATATATATATATATATATATATATATATATATATATATATATATATATATATATATATATATATCAAATCTTAACACTAGGAAGACATACGGTCCTGATGGTATCCTTCCTGTGATTCTCAAAACGTATTCTTCAGAGCTTGCACCCTTCCATGGTAAACAATTTCGTCTACGTCTTTCTATTTTAAGCTTTCCTTCTTATTAGAAACGTACGCGCATTCAGTCTGTGCCGAGAAAGATTGACCCCTCTCAACCCTCTAACTTCCGTCTTATTTCTTTAACCTCAGATCTTTCTAAAGATTTCGAATCTATCCTGAACAGGAAGATTTGGAAACATCTCAATTCTCCTAATCTTACCTCTGATTGCCAATATGGCTTTTGTAAGAAACGCTCTACTGGTGATCTTTCCCTTCTCTCTGACTCTTGTTCTTTCATTCTTCGTCATTTCGGTGAATCTATTGCTGTCGCACTGGACTTATTGAAAGCTTTTGATAGTTTGTCGCAAACCTTTGATTTCCAAACTTTCCTATGGTCAACACTTTTTCTGCTTTTTTATTAATAACCTTCTCTCTTATATTTCATATCATATCCACTCATATGCCGATGACTCCACCTTTTATTACTATTTTTAATTTGAAAAACACCTCTCTCAACAGCAGTTAATAGAGGCAAGGGAGGTAGCTTTGGGAGAACAGGTCCCTGATCTATCTTGCATTTTGAATTGAGGCAGAGAAAATATTTTTTTTTCAATGCTACCAAAAGTCAATTCCTCCTTCACTCTGCCCGACACAATCTTCCGTACAACTATGATGTCTTCTTCAGAAAAACACAACTTAAACCTTCATCTGTCCTAAATATTCTTGGAGTTTCTTTTCCTTTGATCTTTCTTGAAAATTACATTACTTCTCTTCCCAAAGAAGCTTCTAAGAGGTTATGTGTTTTAAGGCGCCTTTAAAATTTCTTCACACCAACCCAGTTGTTTGTTTTTTATGAGTGCTATTCTCCCACTTATGGGAAGCACATCACACATCTGTGGTGATTCCACGCATAGAGCTCTTCTCGAAAAGGTGGACTCTATGGCTTTTCATCTTATAAAGGCTGAAGGCGGAAATACGGTATTAAACGTTCGCATTGAATTAAATAAGTATGTGGAAACGCTTGGTATTAACCTTACTAATTAGATAAAGGTTCTCTAGGAAAGAAGCTAACTCAACTTTATATATATATATATATATATATATATATATATATATATATATATATATATATATATATATATATATATATATATATATATATATATATATATATATATATATATATATATATATATATATATATATATATATATATATATATATATATATATATATATATATATATATATATATA